>CM038147.1:55066892-55365633 GCA_021437245.1 Aegilops speltoides
GCCTTAAGGTCTTTAGCACTTAATACAAAAGGGGGTAGCGGATACATAATCAACCGAAAATCTTAAGAAGAGGCTCCCGGGCGCTCCTTTTGCCGAGCGCCTTCCGCGTTCGAGCTTCGAAACGATCAAAAGTAGGCGCCCTTTTCAGACCTTGCCGATGAAGGGATTCCGGGCGCCATCGGCCGGCCCGCCTTCCGATCACCGACAAAGGTCGCCTTGGAATGATTTGGCTTGACTTTGCGATTAAGTATCGCCGCAGATCCCAGATGCCGGACCGCCGAGGCCAAACCTCTTCAGAGGCGACCCGCCTTGGCGGTTTTTCCCTTCGGTGAAGCACGGAGAGTAATTGTATATCCCGGGGATGACGGCCGCACCAGACGAGGAAGAAGGCGGAAGCCGGTTGACTGTTCGGGTGGCGAGACCCGAGGACGGCAGGCTTTTCCACCCATCACCGCCGAAAGCCGAGTGGTTCACCAATCGAGGCTTGACGAAGATGAGGCCTGGTCGTTTCCACCCGGCCGCTTGACGGGATGGGCAACGGAACCCAGGTCCGGGCCGGATGCCTCGCGCCGCAAACGGCTGGCGCTTAGGTTGGTGCCGATTCTGATGATGCCGGCGGTATGCCGCACGCATCGTGATGTCGGCATGAAGGTCACCGCCAGGCCGCTTGATTTTTGATGGGCTTTGTTTACCCACTTGGTGAACTTGTCCACGGAGTAAATGAGTTAGGCCGCCGGGCCGCCTTTGAAAGGTCCCACCATGTCTGTGCCCCAAACCGCGGGGCCGCGAGGGGATTGTCTTGAGGCCTAAGGGGCTTGGAGCGAACACCGCACCCTTGCACTTGACTAGTTCTTAGCTTTTCCGTGGCCGGGCCAAAAGAAATGCGAAAGGTTTTGGCCACAGCCCAGGGAATGGTCCCACCGCCGGTGGATGTTCGAGGATCGCTGGTTTTGTTTCGATTTCACGCGCCGGGACACCGCGCCGCCCGATAACTTCGGACTTGGTGTAGGTTGCCGCCGGTGTTGACTTGCCGAGCCAGTCTCTCTGGTAACCCTTGTTTACTAGAACTTGAGGATGGCGCGCCATGAAGGTCCGCATCTTCAACGCCACCACCGAGGACAAGGGGCGGTTTGGGAGGCGGCGGATTTCGCCGCCGCTGGTGGATTGAGGAATTGCCGATTAGGCGCCCTGCCAAAAACGAGCCGGCCGGGGCGATTCGGCCGACCGCGACTGGCCCGACGGGCCTTTCGGCCGACGGGCGCAGCCTGGCCGAGGGCGAGCCCCGGCCGACGGGCTTGAGGTCGCTTTTGGGTCTTGGAGTCGATCCACTATCCGGGGAGCCGCAAAAAATGGAGTCGGAGGAAGGCTTGAAGACGGCTTGAGGAGGCGCCGGGGCGACGCCAAGGTATCGCTGGTGAGCCGACGGAAAAGCGTCCTGATCGTGTCGCTTGGCACGGAGGAAGATCCTTCAAAATATCCGCCGAGTTGCCGCACAGAAGCGAGGCCATGTTTGGTTCGCCCCCCCGGATGATTCCGAACCACCGTCGAGTCGCCAAGCATGATCCGCCAATGCCCAGTTTTTGGCGCCGGAGCCCTGGATGAGCGCCTATTCGCGACGTTGGAGGCGGCGAAATGGATTTGTAGCAGATTTGAGCTTGTCGCCTTTGGGAGGTGGGGAGACGCCGCCCGAGGTCGGGCGCATCTTGAGCCGCCAATGCATGCCAATGAGTAGAGTCGGCGAGCGGCACGGGTTCCGCCTCCGACGAGGAAGTCGGCCGGGCCGGATTGATGGGGAAAGGAGGTTGGTAGTAGATGGTGGGAGCAGATCGAAGCCCACGGCCACCGGCCGGGCGCCTCGATGATCTCGGCGAGGGGCGGCACCAGGATTGATGTTCTGAAAAGGGTCAGCTTATGCCGGGCACCCTAAACATCTTCCATAATGAGGGTTCGCTGAGGTCCAAACGCCGTAATAACGTCTTGGACCGAGCGCTTTTTTCCTCCTTTGCTCGACACAATAATCGGCACCACCCCCGGTGGCGGCGGCGAAAGCATGGGCTTTGGGGTCGGAGCCGCCAACAGGGGGAGTCGCCGATCTTTTCGCTGGAGAAATGCTCATCCGCTTTGTGGTTCCACTCAAAAAGGTGGTCTTCATCATTGAACAACCAGAAGCCGCCCCGACGATGAATCGGCCATTAAGCAGCCGTGAATCACATCTAGCAATCTGGACCCATTCTCAATGGCCTTGATCTTCACAGGGTTGCACTTATCCGCTGTCGAGACCAAAACCAAGGAGTGGCCGACCAACAGCACCCGATTGAGCTTGATTGAATCCGCAGATTCGGTCTTTGAGGTCTTCCCCGCCCCACGCCCGCCTTCACCACCACATCATCTACAAAACGTGCTTTTACCAAGTTGCTTGAGGAGGCACTTCGCATGCAACGCGAAAGGTGGGCCGCATTCCTTTGGTAACGCCATCGCCCAAAGGCTCCAAACGGCGGATGAATGCGGCCTTCGGCCCGTCCCGGGATTTAGCTTGATCTAGTGATACCCCGGGCGCCCAAGAAGTCAAACCGATCCGCCGGGAGTCTACCCGATCGATCCTGGCGAGTTAACGGTCCTTCGGCGGCTTTTTGAGGCGGTGTAGTCGATGCGCCACGCTTTTTCTTCAATACCAAAGATAGATTGGCCAACCATTCCAAAAAACACTCCATGATGAACCGCCGCCGTGAGCCGGCTATTCTTTCCCGACGACTTTTCTTTCTTCGACAGCGGCGGGGGTCTGACGGATTCACATCCGCCCGAATGAGCTTGTGTCGGCGAACGCTTACACCCGGATGTCTTGGGGGACCATGCGAAGATGTCCCGACACGGAGGAAACGACGGCCGCTTCCTATTTGCCGCCGGCCGGGCCTTCGGGTGTCCGGGTCCAAGGGTATCTTCTGGTTTTTTGCCGCTTGAATGATCCTTCACCGATTTTCGCGACATCTCCGCTGCTTCCCACCATCGCCACTACACGATCAAGGAGCCGCCGCCGCGATCACCAAAGACCGCCACCGACCCTCACCCGAAAGTGACGACTTTTTGTAGTCTCCGCAAGGTCGATCCCCTTGAATCGGGCATTTCATCTTGAGGTAGGCGAGGGGGAACCGCCATGAATTTGGCCAAGGCTGGCCGACCTAGCAGCTGTGGTACGCTCTTCAATCCACCACCAACCGACCGCTCGGCGGAAGTGATCTTTGTCTCCGAAGAGGACGCCTATCGAATCTTGCCAATTGGCGTAACAGAGAGGCCGGGCACGATTCCATGGAACACGGTGCGGTTGCTCGCAGCCTGCCTCCGCCGATTCCGAAGCCCATGGTATCCTTGTACAGATGTTTATGCCGCTGCCGCCTATCGTGACTCATGAAACGGGCGGCCCGCCTATCAAGCCAAGGTCGCTCCGGAACCAAGGCGAAGAGCTCAACTCGCATCACCTTCGGTGATTCGCCCGACTCACCGATAGCCTTCTGACCAATGCATGAACTCGAGCTTCGCGCCATCAAGGCTGACTTTTCGCTGCCGCGCCGCGCCGATCATCTCGCCAGATCGGTGAACACAACGATGCTCCGTGTTTTCGGGAACTCGTTTGATCAAGGACGGCCGAGCCGCCGGGTCATGAGGCGGCGGAGGGCGCGTTCGCCACGGCGTGAGGGCGAGGCCGCCCCCTTGGCGATCCCGACGGCCGCTCGGTGGTGTGGTTCGACGCCAAGGCCGCCAGAAACTTGCAAGGACCATCCTGTAGTTCTGCCATAGGAGAAGGCCGCAACCAATTGACTTGCCGCTTCTTCGCCTGGCAAGGCTGCCCCTCCGTTGCCGATCTTCATCGTTGCGACCGCCAACGCTGGAAGTCGGCTGGGGTTGCGCTTGTTGTCGCTTCTCTGTTGCTGCCATGGCCGGGCGCTCCAAATGAGTTCGGGAGCCTCGAGAGTCACTTTGCCACCAAGGCTGACGGATCTCCGCCTTCATAGAGGAGTCGCTGTATGCATTTGTCTCGCTATGACTAGCAGCTCGTCGAGGGTTTCGCCGCAGAGGAGCTTGTGCTTGAGGAGGGTGCCTTCTCACCCAGTCAGTAGTACTGATGGCTCGCACTGCACGCCCACGCAGGAGTTTTGAGTTCGCCCAACGCTGAGGTAGTCGCGGTCGATTCTTTCGACCTTGCACGACAAGGAGAGCCGGGCGCGCTTGGGAGGTCGCTAATGCCGGTGAAGGCGGATGAAGGCCTCGTGAAGTCAACCCAGCTGTTGATGCTGCGGGCTTCAGTTGTTTAGCTATGTCCTGCTGCCTCGAGCATGAGGAACATACTTTACGGCGACGCTTGTTGCCGCTAGCTATGTTGACGGGCGGAGTAGTCTATCACCAATCCTCCGCCACGGAGCCAAGATACTTGGGCGATCTGGGGAGCGTGAACCTTTGGGGAAGGGTTTGCCTCTCGAGGCGTCTGCAAGGCGGACTCCACCATCTTCTTCTTCTAACGCCAGGATCGTGGAGTCGGTCGATCCGTGGCGGGCGCTGCTCTTTTTCGACTTCTCTCGGGCCAAGGCGACCTCGAGAGTCGGATGCTCAACAGTGGCGGAGATTCGCCGCCTCCGGCGGGGAGGCAGATAATCGCCTGCCGCCCACGGCTCGGGCGGCCGCCTTGGTCGGCCGATGGTGATAGTCCGGCTGGCTTGCACGGCTCTTTCTCTTTCTTCTTCATGGACTCGCCGGCGTCCGGGAGGTCGCGCTTTGATCTCGGCGAGGGTAAGTCGTCATTCTCGCTGCTGGTCGCTGCCGGCGCTGCCGCCGCCGCTTCGCAAAGAACCGCAGACGAGGAGCCGGACTCGCCCATTACACGCTTTTCGCCTTCGTTCTCGCTGTCGCCGCTGGGCGGCACGGATCTTCTCCGCAGGTGGCGACACGGGCGCCGCTTCAACAGACGGGCGATGGTCGCGCCACGCCTCGAACCGCACCGAGACGCCGCCCGCCGAGGGCGAGCCGCTTACAAAGACGGTCCATCTGCATGGTATGCCGACAAGCGCTCATGCTTGCTAACTTTGGCGCTTCAATGATCTCAAGGCGGCGTTTTTCAAGATCTTCGCTCGCTGCCCTTCGATGGGCACGACAGTGTCCCGCAGGCCGCAGCAGTCCTGGCGTTGCTGGAGTGCTCGCCAGGCCGGCGACGAGCACCTCCGTGACGGCGCTTCCGCCGCCTCGTGCACGGAAGCGCTCGTCAGAGACCACCACGCTGGTGGGGAAGATATCAAGCGATACGGCGAGGAGTCCATCAAGATCGGGTCGAGGAGTTTGACGGACTCACTGCTCGCCACGACTTGAAGTTGAGTCGAGGAGGCCCGCGAGAAGGTTCTCGGGCCATCGTACCGCGCCGGCGCAGTTCGCCGGAGAGGCGCACCTCACCGATGAGTTCGGCGAGGGCTGCCGCAGCGCTTGGTGGGCGCAAAGGCCGATGCACTCCATCCGGCGAGGCGGGCTGGCGCCAGGAGGAAGAGGGTTCCGCCTGCACAGATCTCCTGACGACGGTGCACCTTCCCCAAGGTGGGCGCCAAATGTCGGGGTTGATGCTACATATGCCGCCGGTGGCTTATCATGGTGGGGGCGTAGAACGTCACGCGTGTTCGAAACGGATGAGGCGCAAACATGCACGCCGGCGATCTTACCCAGCTTCGGGTCTCCGAGGAGATAACACCTCATCGCTGCTCGCGGGTCTCCGTGATGATCACTATGGTATGATAGTACGAGGTGCTCCTCGAGCTGTTTTGGAGGCAGGAGAGCAAGGCTAGCTCTTCCCTCTCGCTAGGTGTCTAAACCCGCCCAGGTCAACCTTTGCATGGGTGCCCTGGCCGAGAGAGGCCTACCGGGTACAACGGTAACCGATCGGGCGGCCCCAGCCGCGGGCCTCCCAGCCGCCTTCTCCTCGCTGGGGCCCACCGATCGGGCGGGCCCCGCGATGTGCGTAACATCGTGCAGCGCTTCTCGATGACGCTGGCTTGGTCATGGGTCGGGAACAAAGCCGCCTATCAAGCGGTCACCGCCGCCGCCCCGTCCAATCTGCTTATGGCTCGGGGATCGCCGAGGCGCCGACTGGGAAGGCCGCCCGCAGGCCGCTTCGGAGCTCTCCGCCGCTTCTATTCACCGACAGGGCCCGCGATCTGCCGACGCTGCCAGCCAGTGGGCACAAAGGTTTTGTGCATCGTGGGTGAGGTCGTGGGAGGCATTGCAACAGCGGCCGCCACCAAGGTCTCATGGCGACGCTGCTCATCAGAGCATGCCTTCCTCCCGTGGGTCATGAGGGACGCCACGCCGGGCAGTACTGTGATCGGTCGTGGAAAGGTCGCAAGCCCGAGTCGGCTTGTTTTGCCATCAAGGACTATGCTTCTTCAAGGTCGCTACCGACTCGGCCTTCTCAAGGTCGTCACTGACTCGGCCGTCTCGGTCGCCGGCCGGGACTCTGGACAGGGCTGGCCGCCTGGATGTCTTGAAAGATCTTGGGTCCCGTCAACCTACCGCGGGCCCATTACTCCGACATCTTATGAACTCCCACTCGATAGACATCCTCTAGTCATCTAAGTGATTACATGATCCGAAGTCAACTAGGCCATGTCCGATCATCACGTGAGATGGACTAGTCATCATCGGTGAACATCTTCATGTTGATCATATCCTCCATACCACTCATGCTCGACCTTTGGTCTCGTGTTCCGAGGCCATGTCCGTACATGCTAGGCTCGCAAGTTAACCCTAAGTGTTTTGCATGTAAAATTGTCTTACACCTGTATGTGAACGTAAGGATCTATCACACCGATCATCACGTGGTGTCAAACGCATTTAACTTTAGCAACGGTGCACGCTAGGGAGAACACTTCTTGAAATTGTTCTAAGGATCATCTTATTTACTACCGTCGTTCTAAGTAAACAAGATGCATAAACATGATAAACATCACATGCAATCAAATAGTGACATGATATGGCCAATATCATTTTGCTCCTTTTGATCTCCATCATCGGGCTCCATGATCATCATCGCCACCGCATGACATCATGATCTCCATCATCGTCTCCATGAAGTTGTCTTGCCAACTTATTACTTTTACTACTATGGCTACCGTTAGCAATAAAGTAAAGTAATTACATGGCGTTGTTCAATGACACGCAGGTCATACAATAAATAAAGACAACTCCTATGGCTCTCGCCGTTGTCATACTCATCGACATGCAAGTCGTGATTCCTATTACAAGAACATGATCAATCTCATACATCACATATCATTCATCACATTCTTTTTGGCCATATCACATCACATAGCATACCCTGCAAAAACAAGTTAGACGTCCTCTAATTGTGGTTGCATGTTTTACGTGGCTGCTATGGGTTTCTAGCAAGAATGTTTCTTACCTACGCAAAACCACAACGTGATATGCCAATTGCTATTTACCCTTCATAAGGACCCTTTTCATCGAATCCGCTCCGACTAAAGTGGAGAGATCGCACCCGCTAGCCACCTTATGCACCAAGTGCATGTCAATCGGTGGAACATGTCTCACGAAGAGTACGTAAGGTCGGTCCGGCCGCTTCATCCCACAATACCGTCGAAACAAGATTGGACTAGTAACGGTAAGCATATTGAACAAAATCAACGCCCACAACTACTTTGTGTTCTACTCTGCAAAGAATCTACGCAATAGACCTAGCTCATGATGCCGCTGGGGGAACATAGCAGAAATTCAAAATTTTCCTACGAGTCACCAAGATCTATCTATGGAGAAACCAGCAATGAGGGAAGGAGAGTGCATCTACATACCCTTGTAGATCGCTAAGCGAAGCGCTCAAGAGAACGGGGTTGAAGGAGTCGACTATCGTGATCCAAATCACCGGAGATCCTAGTGCCACGGACGACACCTCCGCGCTCAACACACGCACAGCCGATGATGTCTCCCACGCCTTGATCCAGCAAGGAGAGAGGAGAGGTTGAGGAAGACTCTGTCCAAAGAGCAGCAAGGCCAATGGCGTGGTGGGAGGAGCGTGGCAATCCCGCAGGCTTCGCCAAGCACCGCAAGAGAGGAGGGAGAGAGGTAGGGCTGCTCTAGGAGAGGTCAAAACTCATCTCTAAGCCCTTAAGACCTCCAATATATATAGGGAGAGGGAGGGGTGCGCCTAGGGTTTCCACCCCAAGGTGCGGCGCCCCAATCCCATCTAAGGGTTGCGCCAAGGGGGAGAGGGGGAAACTTGCCCCCAAGTTAGGTGGAAGCACCCTCCCCAAACCCTAGGCGCTTTGGGTTTGGGGGTGCACCGGGCTGGTCCCTCCCACACTTGGCCCATGCAGCCCTTCGGGCCGGTGGCCCCACTTAGTGAACCCCGACCCTCCGGTGGTCCCCAGACGCTACCGATAAAACCCAAACTTTTCCCGTGACCAAAAAGGACTTCCCATATATATCTTTACCTCCGACCATTCCGAACTCCTCGTGAGGAGGCTGGCGCCAGCGGCGGAGGGCGAGCCGTCCCCTTGGCGATCTGACGAGCGGTGGCACTTCGGTGGTGTGGTTCGACGACAGCGCCGCTGTGAAACTTGCAAGGACCATCGAGTAGTGCTCATAGGAGAAGGCGGCAACCAATTGGACTTGCCGCCTATACGCCGCTTGGCAAGGCTGCCCTCTGATTCTTGATCTTCTCTTGCGCGACACGCCATTGTTGGAAGTCGGTGTGGGGCTTTGGCGCTTGTTGTCGCTTCATGTTGCCATCGCGGCTGGCGTCTCGGTAGGAGTTCTGGGAGCCTCGGGAGTCACTTTGCCAGCCGCGTTGACTTGGATCTCCGTCTTCATAGAGGAGTCGGCCGTGGCGTACTTGTCTGCTATGACTAGCAGTTCGTCGAGGGTTTCGGGCTCGTCGCAGAGGAGCTTGTGCTTGAGGAGGGTGCCTTCTCGGCACCTAGCCGTAAAGTACTCGATGGCCTGCACCTCGTGCACGCCCTCGCAGGAGTTTCGGAGTTCGCCCCAACGCGTGAGGTAGTCGCGTGTCGATTCTTCGGGACCTTGCACGCACAAGGAGAGCTGGCGCGGCTTGGGAGGTCGCTTGTACGTGCTGGTGAAGTTGCGGATGAAGGCCTCGGTGAAGTCAACCCAGCTGTTGATGCTGCGGGGCTTCAGGCTGTTTAGCCATGTCCGGGCTGTGCCCTGGAGCATGAGAGGAACATACTTTACGGCGACTCGCTTGTTGCCGTTAGCGATGTTGACGGCTGTGGAGTAGTCTATCAGCCAATCCTCCGGCTTCACGGAGGCGATATACTTGGGCGTATCTCGGGGGCGTGAACCCTTTGGGGAAGGGCTCGTCTCGATGCGGGCCGAAGCAAAGCGGACCAGCTCATCTTCTTCTTCTAACGCCGAGGATCTGTGGAGTCGGTCGATCCGTGGCGGGCGTCATTCTCTTGACTCCTCTCGGTGGCCAAGGCGACCCCGAGAGTCGGATGCTCAACAGTGGCGGGAGATTCGCCGCTCCCTCGGGCGGGGAGGCAGATAATCGTCCGTCGCTCCACGGCTCGGGCGGCCGTCTTGGTCGCTTCGATGGTGATGCGAGTCGGCTGTGGCTGCGAGCGGCTCCTTCTCTTTCCTTCGCGGACTCCGCCCGATCGGCGTCCGGAGGTCGCGCTTTGATCTCGGCGAGGGTAAGTCGTCATTCTGCTGCTGCTGCTGCTGCGTCGCGCTGCCGCTGCCGCGTTCTGCAAACAACCGCATCGAGAGCTGCTGGACTCGCTCCGTTATTACACGCGCGCTTCGCCTTCAAGGTTCTCGGCTCTTGATGCGCCGCTTGGCGCACGGATCTTCTCCGCAGGGTGGCGACACAGGCGCCGCCCGAACAGATCGGCGATAGCTGCGCCACGCTCTCGAACCGCACCGAGGCGGCTCGGCCCGGTCGGAGCCGGCGAGCCGCTTACAAAGACGGTCCATCTCGCTGGTATGCGCCGGACAAGCGTCTCATGCTTGCCAACTTCTTGGCGCCTTCAATGATCTGAAGGCGGCGTTCTTCAACATCTGCGTCGCGTCCTCACGGGATGAGCACGGACAGAGTCTGCGAGGCCGCATGCAGCGAAGTCTGGCGTTTTCGCCGGAGTGCTCGCCGTGGCGATGGCGAGCACCTCGCGGACGGCGCTTCGCCGCTCTCCTCGTCTGAAGCGGCTCGTCGTGACCACCACGTTGGTGGGGAAGATATCAAGCGATCTGGCGAGGAGTCGACCAGCATCGGGTCGGAGGAGCCTCACGGACTCCAAGTCTCAGCGGGCTCGCCGGCGACTTGAAGTTGGTCGAGAGGCCCGCGAGAAGGTTCTCGGGCCACCGTACTGCGCTTCAGCGCGGAGTTAAATCGGAGCGCACCTCACCGATGAGTTGGCGAGGCCGCTTCGCTGCGCAGCGGCTAACCGGTGCGCTTGTGATCGTCGATGCGAACTCCATCTGGCGGCGGGCTGGCTGCGCGCCGCCAGGAGGAAGAGGGTTCCGTCGCACAGATCTCCGGACGACGGTGCACCTCTCCCCAAGGTGGGCGCCAAATGTCGGGGTTGGATGCGACATATGCCGTGGTGGCTTATCATGGTGGGGGCGAGTAGAAGCGTCGCGGTGCACGAAAGCGGATGAGGCGCAAACATGCACGCCGGCGGATCTTACCCAGCCGGGGCTCTCCGAGGAGATAACACCCCCTTGCTGCTCTGCGGGGTCTCCGCATGATCACTATGGTATGATAGTACGAGGTGCTCCTCGAGCTGTTTTGGAGGCGAGGAGGAGCAAGGCTAGCTCTTTCCCTCTCGCTAGGTGTCTAAAACTGCCCGGGCGAACCCTTTGCATGGGTGCCCGGGGTTTATATAGGCCTACCCGGGTACAACGGTAATCTGATGGGTGGGGCCCCGTCGATCTCTCCGGCAGCCGTCTTCCCGCCCACAGGGCCCACCGATGGCGGGCCCCGCAGACAAGCGAGTAACATGCGGCGCTCTCGATGACGCTGGCTTGGTCATGGGTCGTGGGAACAATGCCGCCGTCTATCAGCGGTCACCGCCGCGCTCGGTCCAATCTGGTTTATGGCTCGTGGGGCCTGGCGGGGAGGCGGACGACTGGGAAGGCCGGCTCCGCAGGCCGTCTTCAGCTCTCCGCCGTCTTCTTCTATCTCACCGACAGGCCCGGCGATCTCTGGGCGTCTGCACGCTGCCGTCGTGGGCACAAATGCCTTGTGCATCTTGTGGCTGAGGTCGAGGAGGCATTACAACAAAGCGCCTCACCGAAGGTCTCATGGCGACGCGGCTCACTGTAGCCATGCCTTCCTCCCGTGGGTCATGAGGGGACGGCCACGTCGGGGCAGTACTCCGCATCGGTCTTCGTGAAAGGTCGCAAGCCCGGAGTCGGCTTGTTTCAGTGTTGCCATCCAAGGACTATGCTTCTTCGAAGGTCGTCAGCCGGGACTCGGCCTTCTCGAAGGTCGCCTGCTGGGACTCGGCCGTCTCGAAGGTCGCCGGCTGGGACTCGGCTGAGGGGCGCGGCCTGCCCCGATGTCTTGAAAGATCTTGGGTCCCGGGTCAACCTACCCGTGGCCCATTACTCCGACATCTTATGAACTCCCACTCAGATAGACATCCCTCTAGTCATCTAAGTGATTACATGATCCGAGTCAACTAGGCCATGTCCGATCATCACGTGAGATGGACTAGTCATCATCGGTGAACATCTTCATGTTGATCATATCCTCCATACCACTCATGCTCGACCTTTCGGTCTCTGTGTTCCGAGGCCATGTCTGTACATGCTAGGCTCGTCAAGTTAACCCTAAGTGTTTTGCATGTGTAAAATTGTCTTACACCCGTTGTATGTGAACGTAAGGATCTATCACACCCGATCATCACGTGGTGCTCAAAGCTTGACGAACTTTAGCAACGGTGCACGATAGGGGAGAACACTTCTTGAAATTGTTCTAAGGATCATCTTATTTACTACCGTCGTTCTAAGTAAACAAGATGCATAAACATGATAAACATCACATGCAATCAAATAGTGACATGATATGGCCAATATCATTTTGCTCCTTTTGATCTCCATCATCGGGGCTCCATGATCATCATCGTCACCGGCATGACATCATGATCTCCATCATCGTGTCTCCATGAAGTTGTCTTGCCAACTTATTACTTTTACTACTATGGCTACCGGTTAGCAATAAAGTAAAGTAATTACATGGCGTTGTTCAATGACACGCAGGTCATACAATAAATAAAGACAACTCCTATGGCTCCTGCCGGTTGTCATACTCATCGACATGCAAGTCGTGATTCCTATTACAAGAACATGATCAATCTCATACATCACATATCATTCATCACATTCTTTTTGGCCATATCACATCACATAGCATACCTGCAAAAACAAGTTAGACGTCCTCTAATTGTGGTTGCATGTTTTACGTGGCTGCTATGGGTTTCTAGCAAGAATGTTTCTTACCTACATAAAACCACAGCGTGATATGCCAATTGCTATTTACCCTTCATAAGGACCCTTTTCATCGAATCCGTTCCGACTAAAGTGGAGAGGCGGCACCCGCTAGCCACCTTATGCACCAAGTGCATGTCAATCGGTGGAACATGTCTCACGAAGAATGCGTGTAAGGTCGGTCCGGCCGCTTCATCCCACAATACCGTCGAAACAAGATTGGACTAGTAACGGTAAGCATATTGAACAAAATCAACGCCCACAACTACTTTGTGTTCTACTCGTGCAAAGAATCTACGCAATAGACCTAGCTCATGATGCCACTGTTGGGGAACATAGCAGAAATTCAAAATTTTCCTACGAGTCACCAAGATCTATCTATGGAGAAACCAGCAATGAGGGGAAGGAGAGTGCATCTACATACCCTTGTAGATCGCTAAGCGGAAGCGTTCAAGAGAACGGGGTTGAAGGAGTCGTACTCATCGTGATCCAAATCACCGGAGATCCTAGTGCCGAACGGACGACACCTCCGCGTTCAACACACGTACAGCCCGATGATGTCTCCCACGCCTTGATCCAGCAAGGAGAGAGGGAGAGGTTGAGGAAGACTCCGTCCAGCAGCAGCACAATGGCGTGGTGGTGGTGGAGGAGCGTGGCAATCCTGCAGGGCTTCGCCAAGCACCGCAAGAGAGGAGAAGGGAGAGAGGTAGGGCTGCTCTAGGGAGAGGTCAAAACTCATCTGTTGGCAGCCCTTAAGACCTCCAATATATATAGGGGAGAGGGAGGGGGTGCGCCCCCTCTAGGGTTTCCACCCCAAGGGGTGCGGCGGCCCCAATCCCATCTAAGGGTGGCGGCCAAGGGGGGAGAGGGGGGAAACTTGCCCCCCAAGTTAGGTGGAAGCACCCCCTCCCCAAACCCTAGGCGCCTTGGGCCTTGGTGGGGGGGGTGCCCACCTGGGGCTGGTCCCCTCCCACACTTGGCCCATGCAGCCCTCTGGGGCCGGTGGCCCCACTTGGTGAACCCCCGGGACCCTCCCGGTGGTCCCGGTACGTTACCGATAAAACCCGAAACTTTTCCCGTGACCAAAACAGGACTTCCCATATATAAATCTTTACCTCCGGACCATTCCGGAACTCCTCGTGACGTCCGGGATCTCATCCGGGACTCCGAACAACATTCGTAACCACATACAAACTTCCTTTATAACCCTAGCGTCATCGAACCTTAAGTGTGTAGACCCTACGGGTACGGGAGACATGTAGACATGACCGAGACGTTCTCCGGTCAATAACCAACAGCGGGATCTGGATACCCATGTTGGCTCCCACATGTTCCACGATGATCTCATCGGATGAACCACGATGTCAAGGACTCAATCGATCCCGTATACAATTCCCTTTGTCTAGCGGTATTATACTTGCCCGAGATTCGATCGTTGGTATACCGATACCTTGTTCAATCCGTTCATGGCAAGTCTCTTTACTCGTTCCGAACACATCATCCCGTGATCAACCCCTTGGTCACATTGTGCACATTATGATGATGTCCTACCGAGTGGGCCCAGAGATACCTCTCCGTTTACGGAGTGAAAAATCGATCTCGATTCGTGCCAACCCAACAGACACTTTCGGAGATACCAGTAGTGCACCTTTATAGCCACCCCCGCCACGTTCGACGTTTGGTACACCCAAAGCATTCCTACGGTATCCGGAGTTGCACTATCTCATGGTCTAAGGAAAAGATACTTGACATTAGAAAAGCTTTAGCATACGAACTACGATCTTTGTGCTAGGCTTAGGATTGGGTCTTGTCCATCACATCATTCTCCTAATGATGTGATCCCGTTATCAACGACATCCAATGTCCATGGTCAGGAAACCATAACCATCTATTGATCAACGAGCTAGTCAACTAGAGGCTTACTAGGGACATGGTGTTGTCTATGTATCCACACATGTATCTGAGTTTCCTATCAATACAATTATAGCATGGATAATAAACGATTATCATGAACAAGGAAATATAATAATAACTAATTTATTATTGTCTCTAGGGCATATTTCCAACACAAACACCTTCGGAGATACCTGTAGAGCATCTTTATAATCACCCAGTTACGTTGTGACATTTGATAGCACACAAGGTATTCCTCCGGTATCAGGGAGTTGCATAATCTCATAGTCAAAGGAATATGTATTTGACATGAACAAAGAAATAGCAATAAAATTGAATGATCAACATGTTAAGCTAACGGATGGGTCTTGTCCATCACATCATTCTCCTAATGATGTGATCCCGTTCATCAAATGACAACACATGTCTGTGATCAGGAAACTTAACCATCTTTAATTAACGAGCTAGTCTAGTAGAGGCTTACTAGGGACATGTGATGTTTATCTCCATCTCCAAAGCAACGTCATGATCTCCATCGTCACCGGCTCGACACGTTGATCTCCATCGTCGTGTCATGGTCTTCTTGCCAACTATTGCTAACGCATAGCGATAAAGTAAAGCAATTACATGGCGATTGCATTTCATACAATAAAGAGACAACCATAAGGCTCCTGCCGGTTGCCGATATATTACAAAACATGATCGTCTCATACAATAACGTATATCACATCATGTCTTGACCATATCACATCACAACATGCCCCTGCAAAAATAAGTTAGATGTCCTCTACTTTGTTGTTGCAAGTTTTACGTGGCTACTACGGGCTTCTAGCAAGAACCGTCCTTACCTACGGCAAAAACCACAACGATGATTTATCAAGTTTGTTGTTTGAACCTTCTTCAAGGACCGGTCGCAATCAAATTCAATTCAACTAAAGTAGGATAAACAGACACCCGCCAGCCACCTTTATGCAAAACTAGTTGCATGTCTCTCAGTGGAACTGGTCTCATGTACGTGGACATGTAAGGTTTGTCCGGGCCACTTCATCTTATAATACCGCCGAATCAAAATAAGACGTTGGTGGTAAGCATTATGACCATCACCACCCACAACTCTTTGTGTTCTACTCGTGCATATCATCAACGCATAGACCTGGCTCGGATGCCACTGTTGGGAAATGTTGCATGGAATACAAAAAAAATCTATGCACACACAAGATCTATCAAGGAGATGCATAGAAACGAGAGGGGAGAGTGTGTCTTGATGATCCACAAGTATAGGGGATCAATCATAGTCCTTTCGATAAGTAAGAGTGTCGAACCCAACGAGGAGCAAAAGGAAATGACAAGCGGTTTTCAGTAGGGTAATGTTTGCAAGAACTGAAATTATAAGTAACAAGTAGTTTGATGGCAAAATAATTTGTAACGAGCAAGTAACGGTAACAGTACCAAAAGTGCGGCAAGGTAGCCCAATACTTTTGAGGCAAAGGACAGGCCAAAACGGTCTCTTATGATAAGCAAAGTGTTCTTGAGGGTACACGGGAATTTCATCTTAGTCACTTTCATCATGTTGGTTTGATTTGTGTTCGCTAAGTTGATAATTTGATATGTGGGTGGACCGGTGCTTAGGTGCTGTTCTTACTTCAACAAACCTCCTACTTATGATTAACCCCCTCGCAAGCATCCGCAACTACGAGAAAAGTATTAAGAATAAATCTAACCATAGCATTAAACTTTTGGATCCAAATCAGTCCCTTACGGAATAGCTCATAAACTAGGGTTTAAGCTTCTGTCACTCTTGCAACCCATCATCTAATAATTACTCCACAATGCATTCCCTTAGGCCCAAGTATGGTGAAGTGTCATGTAGTCGACGTTCACATGACACCACTAAGGGAATCACAACATACATACCATCAAAATATCGAACACATATCAAGCTCACATGATTACTTGCAACAAGATTTCTCTCGTGACCTCAAGAATAAAAGTAACTACTCACAAATGATAATCATGCTCATGATCAGAGGGGTATTAAATAGCATAATAGATCTGAATATATATTCCTCCACCAAATAAACCATATAGTAATCAACTACAAGATGTAGTCAACACTACTAGTCACCCACAAGTACCAAACTATAGTTCTGGTACAAAGATTGAACACAAGAGATGAACTAGGGTTTGAGAGGAGATGGTGCTATTGAAGATGTTGATGGATATTGCCCTCCCCAAGATGGGAGAGTTGTTGGTGATGATGATGACAATGATTTCCCCCTCTGGGAAGTTCCCATGGAATTGCTCATGGGAGGGCAAAAGTGCTCCTGCCCAAGTTCCGCCTCGAGAAGGCGGCAAATCCGAAAGTCATCTTCTTATTTTTTTCTAGGTCAAAATGACTTATATACGGAAGAGGGGCACCGGAGGTGGGCGAGGAGGCACAACCCCCAGGCGCGCTGGGCTCCTGGCGCGCCAGTGGGTTGTGCCCACCTGGTGGGCCCCCTCTGGTAGGTATTTGCTCCAATAATTCTTATTTATTCCATAAAAATTCCTTGTGAAGTTTCAGCTTATTTGGAGTTGTGCAGAATAGGTGGCCTGGCGTAGCTTTTTCAGGTCCAGAATTCCAGTTGTCGGTATTCTCCCTCTTTGTGTGAACCTTGCATATTATCAGAGAAAAGGCATTAGAATTACTCCAAAAAGCATTATTATGTATAAAAACATTATAAATAATAGTAGGAAAACATGATGCAAAATGGACGTATCATGTCTACGCACCCTCGTAGACCGTAAGCGGAAGCGTTTAGTAACGCGGTTGATGTAGTCAAACTTCTTCGCGCTCCAACCGATCAAGTACCGAACGTACGACACCTCCGTGTTCAGCACACGTTCAGCTCGGTGATGTCCTCCGCCTTCTTGATCCAGCAAGACGGCGAGGTAGTGGATGAGTTCGGGCAGCACGACGGCGTGTTGACGGTGATGGTGAAGCTATCTCCGCAGGGCTTCACCTAAGCACTACGAAAATATGAATGAGGGTGTAAACGGTGGTGGGGGCGAGGGGAGAGGTTATGTGTGACGCCCCCTCCGACATATATATAGGTGGGGGAGAGGGGAGATCTTTATCGGTCGAACCGTTATGATAACATACGTAATTCCCTTTGTCCATCAGTATGTTACTTGCCCGAGATTCGATCGTCGGTATCTCTATACCTAGTTCAATATCATTACTGGCAAGTCTCTTTACTCATTCCGTAATACATCATCTTGCAACTAACTCATTAGTTACTTTGCTTGCAAGGCTTCTTATGATGTGTATTACCGAGAGGGCCCGGAGATACCTCTCCAATACTCGGAGTGACAAGTCCTAATCTCGATCTATGCCAACTCAACAAACACCTTCGGAGATACCTGAGCATCTTTATGATCACCCAGTTATGCTATGACGTTTGATAGCACTCAAGGTATTCCTCCGGTATCCGGGAGTTGCATAATCTCATAGTTGAAGGAATATGTATTTGGCATGAAGAAAGCAATAGCAATAAACTAAACGATCAATGTGCTAAGCTACCGGATGGGTCTTGTCCATCACATCATTCTCCTAATGATGTGATCCCATTATCAAATGACAACACATGTCTATGGTTAGGACACATTAACCATCTTTGATCAACGAGCTAGTCTAGTAGAGGCTTACTAGGGACACGATATTTGTTTATGCATTCACACATGTATTTAAGTTTTCGATCAATACAATTTTAGCATGAATAATAGACCTTTATCATGAGTAAGGAAATATGAAATAACAACTTTATTATTGCCTCTAGGGCATATTTCCTTCAGATTATGACTACTGTAGAAGCCATTTTGGATGAAGTAAAACAATTTGTGGGTAATTAGATGTCGGAAGCTTCTTTTCATAATGAATTTACGGTTACTGTCGGTGTTTTTTCTTATATAATCTTTGTTATTTGTTGGTTCTCAACTCTCTATTCATTATTCTGTAGGGTCTCCATCAAATCATGTAAGATGATAATGAGGGACTGACTGTGTAAATCGACTCAAAAAATTGGTGTAAGTCATCTTTTTGGGTTGTTGGATCTCCATCAGACGGCTCTAGGTCATCTTCTACATCAACCTTCTTACTCCTTCAAACCGCCCACCACCACTGGTTGATCCCTATCTTCGGTAGGGTCCTGGCTCAGCGTATTCTAGGTTATCGGCGAAGTTTCCCATAATGAGCTTGCAGCTCGTCTCTTTCTTCAGCAAGGTCATGGCTCAGGATCGTCGTTGAAGTTGCACCTCACTACAGCTCGCAGCACCATTGCCGGCTTCAGCCTCAAGCTCCGCCACGGCCACCTTCTTCCTCCATGTGAAATCGACTTACACCAGAAATTTTCTCAGTCGACTTTTATATAGCCCTTGCGCGCTCAGTTTACAGTTTGTGTTCTACAGATAGCGTGAGCCAAAGCCAGATTTCTATTTGTTGTGATCATCTGACATATATATAAATGATAAATATGTAAATATACTTGAGGAAAAAAAATCCAATCACTTTCTGTGTTGTCATTATCATGCAAGCGATAGTTTCATATCACCAGAACCTCAATTTTTATTCTTACTCCTATTTCATTATGTCAATCTCTGATAGGTAACTTAATGGAGTCTATAAAGATGCCACTTTGCATTTTATACTTCGACAACGTCATCTAAGATTCTAAGATCTCTAGGAATGCTGGCACGTCGGGGCTTTGGGGGACACTGGTGGGCCCACATGTAAGGGAGTGTAGAACAGCTCAGTCTGTCTCGCACACCGGATACCTCTTCTACCGAATAAGAGGAAAGGCAACGAAAAACACCAACGTAATTAAAAGCCAATCCAACTCAGGTGAGATACACAATAATGCAATCGGCCGTAATAATTGAAAAGAAAGGCTTAACTCAGTGGCAGTGTTCCAGTATGCTGACTAAACAGTGCCGATATAATCTAATTATTCACCATGCATATGTTTCAGTAGTATACAATTCAAGAACAACATCTAAACGATCCTACTGGAAAACAGAGTCACAGTAGTGCATACACTGGAAAACAGAATGACCTCAACTTTGCCTTGCCGATCACCATAAGTAAAGATTCCCTGATTTTGTGATGAGTATTCTATCATCCGAACAATTGTGCATACACAGATACACTGACAATTGCTAATAAGGAGAAATGTACGCAGATACACTGGGAAACTACAAATTAATCCTGCTGGCACCGGTAACTCATCAGTATATACACATGGTTTATAGGTATCATCTCACTAGTAGACACATCATTCCGTTTCTTACAGATGAAAGAATAAAAGCAATTGACCACAAGAACTGGCATTAGGAAAAAGAATCATGTCTTGTCAGCTCCCTCGGTTTGGCTTGGGAAGCTCGCTCACAAGTCCCCCGCCTGCATTTTTTGGGAAAGTTGAGCCGGCGTCACAAGTAAGCAAGCAAAGATATATCAGCAATTGCACAGTTTTTAGCATGAAGTAGGATCTTCCAAGATAATCTAACCATGCACTGAACTGAGCAGTCCACCATGTCCTTGTCGATGCCACTACCACACCGACAAGAATTCGGGCGTAGCTCTGAAACTGGGTGCGACTGCATCATCAAGGGCACCACCACGATCACCTCAGTATAAAACCACCCATAACCATCATCAAGGGCTCTCTCCTCCCTAGAACTCTGCAAGGATTTCATTCGGAGAAAAATGGCTGATCACAGACAGACAGAACCAACATTCTCTGCACAATAACTCTGCTGAAAACAAAAACTGCTGGCTCACCTGAACGGTGCTCAAGGAGGCAAGCCATTCCCCATGGTGAGTTTGCAGGAAGCGTGCGACAAGACCGAACTCTGGGGTGTCTATGATTTCGATGGTGCTGTGATTGTCGTGGTGATGGCACACCTGGGAGCTGAATCCGGCGTGGCAGAGGAGGCAGAACTTGTCCCATCCATGTCCCAGACTGACGATCGGTGTCCCATTTGAACGCTCCAGCGTCAGGAGTCCCTTCACACGATACTTCTGAGCCCGACTATCCAGGACCGCTTGGCGAGGAGGGGGCATCACCGGATCACGGCCTATCTCTTCGAACTGCCATGATTAACATTGAACGATCTCATTCTCTGGTGAGGTAGGTCGAGAAACCAAGAAGCTGTATATACCCAGGAAGGAAGGCCAGATAGGAGGATCGATCAGGTACCTGACAGTGGATGGAGCAGAAATCGTAGTCTTGGGCTATTCGACGGTTGCATTCCCTGAAGCCGCACGGCTCTCCTCCGCCGCCGCCGGCGGCATCCTGCTCCTCCGGCTTGGGATGCAGGCGCACCCAACCTGGGAATGCGATCTCCGGCTGCATGCAATGCACAGAGCAGAAGGACAAAGCTTAATTGGACCGAATTCGCACCAATTCAATTCTTGACAAGACAAGGCAGCAAGCTCTCTCAAGTGATGATTCTCACCTCGACCCGAGAGCAGTCGTAGAAGTCGTTCACGTCCTCCAATCTGACGATCAGCAGCCCCTCGTGCTGCACCACCTGAACAAAGAATCGCAAACAAGTGATCGATCGATCGAGCAGTCCCAAGAAGAAGCCAAGAAGCAGAAACTAATTAAGCGCGCACTGTTGATGGGAGAGACGAACCTCGATTATGAATGTGGGGTGATTGCCGTGATCGCGCCTGCGGCTGGGTGGGGCGGCGGGGCAGCAGCGCGCGCAGAAGTGCTTGCTGCAGAGATAGCAGAAGCGGTAAGGCTCGCATATCATCCGGAAGTCCAAGCTCGCGAGTTTCTCCACCCACTGCAAGAAGAAGATAGATCAGGGTCAGGGAGGGACAGGGGATTGAAGTGCAAGAAACCAAGAACTGAGAGGAAAATCCAGAGAGAGAGAGAGAGAGAGAGAGAGAGAGAGAGAGAGAGAGAGAGGTGCCTGGTGGGGCTGGTGCTTCTCTTGGTCGAGGCAAATATCGCACAGTTCGGGGTCCTCCGACGAATCCCAGTTCTTGAAGCAGCAGCTGCAAGACGAACAATGGTGATGGATTTGCATGCGATGCAACAGGGCCAAGAAAGAAAGAAAGCAAGAATCCAGCAGGGAAGACAAGACAGAGACGGGCGTACTTGTGCTGCCACCTTGCGCAGCGAACGCACTCGAAGAACGTCGTGTCTTCTTTCTCGTCGTCGATAGCGTCGCCGCACGTACAGCACGCGTTGGCGGCCATGGCGGCGGAGGTGGGGGGCAGCCGGCCAGGAAGCGGGCAGGGAAGACAGACGGGTGGGGAGGAAGAAGGGGAGCCTGTTCTGTTCTCTTCTGTTGTTAACGGGAGGGAGGACAATTGATAGCCGAAGCGGTTTGATTGATCGGTAGATAATGGATTCTGTTGTATTTATAGGCGCAGAGGCGGTGTTGCATCGTCGTCGTCGTTGCTCCCTCCGGTCGCCTCCGGGGAAGCGACCCCACCCCAGAGCAGAGCAGAGCAGAGCAGTGAGCGCTCCCACTCCCCGGTCTTCTTGCATTCTCCGGCGAAGCTCTTACCGGAATAGGAGACCGGAGGCCGCTGCCTGGAGCAAGCGCTGCCGCCGCCATTGTCGCCCGGTGGCTGAATGCCTGCCTGCGTGGAAGAAAGCAAAGGATTTGTCGTTGTTAGTCAGCAGGCGGTTGCTTTAAGATGCGCGTTGCTTTAAGATTCGTGCTGTCCGACCGGCTTCGTCCAGTGATAATTCTACCCGTGCCCGCTATGCAACGGCAATGCATCCACCGCCCACCTTGACATCAAGATTGGTGCGGCGGTTTGCGATATAAAGATTTGAAAACTTTAGCCGCAGATATGGATTGTAATACGCGATGACATGCATATTCTTTTGCCAGAATGACTATGAAGGAAGAGAAGGAGAGTAGAGGGATGGGCGGGTGGCTGCACGCATGACTCTCTCTCCCGACAAACTAAAAGCCCTGCATTTTATTTTTGTTGTAAGTGCTCATAACTTTTCAACCAAATTTTCGGTTCCGAAAGTTAAAAGAAGACCGATCTAGGATACATTTTGACTAGTTTCAACAAACTGATTTCACTAAATTTAGAAAAAAAAAATTCACTCGTTTCAAATAACTGATTTCATTCGTTTCTAATATAAATATGTCACTATTTTCAAAAACATTACAATTTTCTACTATTTCAAATAGTGATTTCGATTATTTCACACATTTCCAAACACCGAGCCACTCATTTCACCAAATTGTTTTATTTCATTTCAAAAAAGGATTTCACCCATTAAAAAAATTGATTTCAGTCATTTCAAAAATGATTTCGCTCAATTCAAGAAAGCTATTTCATTCATTTCATGAATAGATTTTCCTCGTTTAGAAAACTGCTTTCAATCATTTCAATAAACAAATACTAGTCCATGAAAAAATGATTCCACTCATTTCAAAAAACTAATTTCACTCATTTCCAAACAACTATTTCACTCATTTCAAAAATTGATTTCACTCCATTCAAAAAAGGAATTCACATAATATCGAATAACCAATTTCACTCATTTTAGCATGTCATTTATGCAAATTAATGCAAACAGCAAGTTTAAACATTTCAATCATGGATGAAAGTTGGGAATTATTAATCTACACAAAATTCTGATCATTTTACATATTAAGTTTGTTTTAATCTGATGCACAGTTATTTAATTATCATATGCATGAGCATGGAGGTCCAATCTGTAAAACAGCATTCACTGTATAATTTGACAAATTCGTTCGGCGAAAAAAACACAATGAACGGGCCGAAACTGGCTGGCCCAACAGGAGGAAAAAAGAAAAGAGGGGTGGCCTCACCATGGGCTCGATCCAGGAGCTGGAGGGGAGGAGGCAGCTGGGTCAGGCGCGGCCCACGGAGCTGGCCGATGCGGTCAACGGGCACGGGGCTGTCTCTGTCGCTCGCTGCAGGCGAACAGAAGCGGGCGCACGGGATGGCAGCGACGGCGAGCACAGAGCGCAGGGCGGCTTGCGGCGGGGCCGGCGTGGGCGAGGCGGGAGGTCGCTGTAGACGAACGGACGGCGGCAGCGCATCTGGGCAACCGAGAAATCAGAGGGAGAGAGAAGTGAGCTCGGGAAGGAGAGAATAGGGAGGAAGGGGTGCACGGGCGCGGCAAGGACCTGCTGGTCGGCGGCGGCGTACTGCCAAAGGTGGCGGGCAGAGGAGGAGCGGTGCCGGGGCTTGGCGAACTGCTGTTGTTGCCGCGGCAGCGAGGCCAGGAAGGCGGGGCGTGGAGCTCCAGCCATGGCGTGTGGTTCCTGAGAGAGAGAGAGAGAGAGAGAGAGAGAGAGAGAGAGAGTGAGAGAGAGAGAGAGAGAGAGAGAGAGAGAGAGAGAGTGTTTGAGAGAGATACAGGAGAAGGGAAGGGAGATGGAGAGGAAAGGAGCAGGGGCTGGAGGTGTGGACGAGCGACTGCTGGCTCGAGACAGTGAGGCCATGGTGGATGCAGGCGACGGCGCGAGCAGGGGCGGCGGTGATGGCGTCGGGGGAGGGCGGGAACGGGCGGCCGAGGTTGCTCCCGTCCAAATCAGGCCGGATTCGAGGTGGGGAAGGGTGCGGACGACGGAGCTGCGGGCGTCTGGTCTCGGGTCGTCGGCGGTCGGCCGGCGCGATGCGGCGAGGAGGCGCTCGGGAGACCGGGCGGTCCAGTGCAAGGAAAGCTGCGAGAAGGCCCTGGCTGGCGCGAGGAGATCCCTTGGATCTTCATCCAAGGGTGGAGAAGGGGAGCTGCAGGCTGGATTGGATCCGAGGAAGGAGGTCGTTGGCTGGGTGGGGAAAGCGAGGGAGAGAGAGAGGCGGCGGCGGAGACGGGGTGGATGGGACAGGATGCCTGACTTTTAGGGATTGGTCTAGGGTTGGGAAAGGAGATGGTTTTGGGTCATCCAATCTCGATAGGATGGCTCTGCGACAAACGGGTGGTCTAATGAAGAAATTGAAGATGTTTAGGTATGTAGGAGGTGAGCCGAACCCACTGATCACGATCGAGTGGATCGTGTTCGGGGGCAGTTTTGTGCATTGCGCAGAGAGACTCCGGCTTGGGCAAGAGAGAAAAGGAAGATTCAGGTCACAAGTGTGGTCTCGGGCGGTCAACGACGAGAACTGAGAGAACCAGCAACTACGAACGGATGCAAGTTTTATGAAAACATTCGGATGCAATGCTCATGATGACATGATGAAATGCAACAAATAATTAAATAATGCAGCTACAACGAAATAACTTGAAGGCATCTGGAGCGTCGGTCTCGGGCTGTCTCAACTCTCCCCCACTTACAAGAGATCTCGCCCCGAGATCTAGGAATGAGAAGAGGAAGTGAAGAGGAAGATGGCGAGGTAAACGAAGTTGCTGCTTCGACAAACGAGTGAAACCACGGACCTTGAAAGGTTGAACAACTTGAAAGAAAGAATAAAACGGAGATGAACGGAGTTGAGAGCACTCCGGTAGAAAAGAGGAACAAGGAACACCATTAGAACCTTGGCAGTTGCGAAGGCGTATGAAAGGGGTTACAAATGGGCAAGAAATAATATGCAATCACTCCGGTTGAAACGAGATAAACGAGAAACGAGAAAGAACAAATCCGAACAGCACTCCGGTTGAAAAGAGAAGCAAAACTTGGTGAGATGGAAAGAACATGGAAAAGAGAGTAACAACACGACGCCTCTGGAACGAATTAACGTAGAAGAACCAGCATCTTCTACCACAAGTAAATTTGAAAGCATCCTTACGAAGAAGACTTGAACGGAGTTGCTTAATGAATCAACCAACAAAGGTATGATTTCAAATGGTCTTATGGAAAACATCCCAAAATTACGAGGTGAAAACCTGCCACTAACAAAAACAAAAGATTTGATTGGGAGCAACAAGAGATGAGAATCTTCTTTCACCGAGAGAATAGGAGAAAAATTGTTTTTTCGATAGGCACCATAATTAGCAACATTCCTTAGGGAAAGCTTTAGGTGAAATCTATACCAAGATAACTCCAATGAAGAGATTGATGGGTTTAAAACATCTCATTCTTGACAACTTCACTTCATGACTCCTTATGAATCAAGAATGATATACTACCACCTCAAAAGATAAGGAAGAAGGGATTGCCCTTTTGGAATGCAAGATGAAGAGCACTTGAGCTCCTCCAACAAGAGTGTTGACAAACGCTTAGATAATGAATGCACTCTTTGATGAACCACCATGTACATCCTGCATGCAGAACTTCGGAATAAAAGAATGATCAAACAAAAGGAAAGATGGAAAGAATAATATCACGCCTTGCAATGATTTGAAATTGATATGATGAACGAACTCCAGTAGAAAGAATTAAATCATCTTGAGGAAACAAGAATAAGAATTATGTCATGCTTTAATTGATGACAAGAAAATGACAGGCATGCTACTTATTCTTCTTGCAATGATTGAGGAGAAATATAGCGCAAACTTGGGAAAATCTTGAATGACTCAACGGTAGGATTTCCAAAACATTACAATGTTCTACTATTTTCAAAAAAGTGATTTCGACAATTTCACGCATTTCCAAACACCGGGCCACTCATTTCACAAAGTTGTTTTATTTCATTTCAAAAAAAGGATTCCACTTATTAAAAAATGATTTCACCCATTTCAAAAAATTGATTTCGGTCATTTCAAAAAGATTTCACTCAGTTCAAGAAAACTATTTCATTCATTTCAGGAATAGATTTTCCTCGTTTAGAAAACTGCTTTCAATCATTTCAATAAAAAAATTCTAGTCCATGAAAAAAATGATTCCACTAATTTCAAAAAACCAATTTCACTCATTTCCAAACAACTATTTCACTCATTTCAAAAATTGATTTCACTCCATTCAAAAAAGGAATTCACATAATATCGAATGACCAATTTCACTCATTTTAAAAGATTTCACTTATTTCAAAATATTAATTCTCGATTCAAAAAAGTTGTCTTCAATCATTTCAAAAAATGATTTCCCTCAATTCAAGAAAACACTTTCACTCACTTCAAAAACCGGATTGCAGTCGTTTCTAAAAACAAATTTCACACACTAAAATATATTGACTGAAATAAGTCGATTGAAATGTTCATATGGATTGAGTGAAAAAATTGAATTTCAAATAATATATGGCACTAATTTCAAAAGTTTTCAAAAAAAATATTTCACTCATTTGCTACACTAAAAATAGATTGAGCGAAATAAGTGTATTGAAACATTAAAATTAAAATGTGCTTGAAATGTATCCAAGATTGCCCTTCTTCTGAAGGTTTTGACATCATCAATTTAAATATATATAAAATCAATAAAGAAATTTTAATGTAAAAGATATGAGTTGTCTAAATATAAGACATAAATAAAATGGATGGATTTGTTGGGGGGGGGGGGAGAATAGACTCATGCATGCAATTCTACTTTATTGACTCACTGGCATAAAGTGGTGGAGTCGTGGGTGATGGTACACCATAGGGGGGGCATTGATTGGGAAACCCGACATAGTGTCAGTATCAAGGCCCAGTGGGCATGGCTGTAAGGTGGCCCGATGATCAATCAAATGCCCAGCTTCCGAATAAGGCATGATCTTGACGCGCAAGCCAAGAAGCTCTCGTGGCAAGGTCAGTTATGCTCCCTGTAAAATCCTGGCTATAGTCCCCTTCATAAGGCGAGGCTAGGAGTAGGTCAACGACATCTATTCAATAGCTCAGATCGTGGTAGCATTCACCAACCACAATATGTAACTCCCGCACACAATATGCTCTTCCCATTAATCCAAAAAGAAGCAGGAGTAAGATGTTACCTCGACCATGAGGGTGCAAACCGGGGTAAAACCCCTGTGTGCAATCCCCTCTGGTACTTCTGGCTACACTCTCCACCCAAGCAAGGACACTAAGGGTTTTCTGCATTGTTAGTTGGCACACCAATCAGGGGGTGCGTTAGCCGGTGACCGACTCCTGATCGAATCTTTGATCATGCATGCCTAGTGACTTCGCGCCAAGCCAGAGCTTCACTTTCGGCTCTCCTACATTCGTCAAGAATGGGGAAGACAACTCCACATTGACCCACCGCCCACCCATGTTGAACCTTATGAAGGAAATATGCCCTAGAGGCAATAATAAAGTTATTATTTATTTCCTTATTTCATGATAAATGTTTATCATTCATGCTAGAATTGTATTAACCGGAAACATGATACATGTGTGAATGCATAGACAAAACAACATGTCACTAGTATGCCTCTACTAGACTAGCTTGTTAATCAAAGATGGTCATGTTTCCTGACCATGAACAAGGAGTTGTTATTTGATTAACAAGGTCACATCATTAGTAGAATGATCTGATTGACATGACCCAATTCCCTTAGCTTAGCACACGATCGTTTAGTATGTTGCTACTGCTTTTATCCATGACATATACATGTTCTGTAACTATGAGATTATGCAACTCCGTTACGGAGGAACACTTTGGTACTACCAAACGTCACAACGTAATCGGGTGATTATAAAGGAGTACTACAGTGTCTCCAAAGGCGGATGTTGGGTTGGCGTATTTGAGATTAGGTTTTGTCACTCCGATTGTCGGAGAGGTATCTCTGGCCCTCTCGGTAATGCACATCATGAAGCCTTGCAAGCACTACAACTAATGAGTTAGTTGTGAGATGATGTATTACGGAGCGAGTAAAGAGACTTGCCGT
Organism: Aegilops speltoides; assembly: GCA_021437245.1. Lineage (NCBI taxonomy): Eukaryota > Viridiplantae > Streptophyta > Magnoliopsida > Poales > Poaceae > Aegilops > Aegilops speltoides. Next base: position 55,095,001 of record CM038147.1, read on the forward strand.
AGCGAGATTGAACTAGGTATTGGATACCGACGATCGAATCTCGGGCAAGTAACATACCGATGACAAAGGAACAACGTATGTTGTTATGCGGTCCGACCGACAAAGATCTTCGTAGAATATGTAGGAACCAATATGGGCATCCAGGTCCCGCTGTTGGTTATTGACCGTGAATAGTTCCAGGTCATGTCTACATTGTTCTCGAACCGTAGGGTCCATGCACGCTTAAGGTTTCGATGGCGGTTATTATGAGTTTATATATTTTGATGTACCGAAGGAGTTCGAGTCCGGATGTGATCACGGACATGACGAGGAGTCTCGGAATGGTCGAGACATAAAGATTGATATATTGGAAGCCTATGTTTGGAGTTGGAATGGTTCCGGTAAAACGGAAATTCTCGGAGTCAGGGAGGTTACGGAACCCCGGGAGGTAAATGGGCCTCGATGGGCCCTTGTGGAAAGGAGAAGGGCCAGCCCTAGGCAGGGGCGCCTCCCCTTCCCTAGTCCTATTAGGACTAGGAGAAGGGCCGCCCCCTCTCTCTCTTTCCCTCAGGAATCCTAGTCCAACTAGGATTGGGGGAATCCTACTCCAGAGGAGTAGGACTCCTGCAGCGCCTCCTTGGCATGGCCCCCCCTGGCTCCTTTATATACGGGGCAGGGGGCACCTTGGGACACACAAGTTGATCGTGAGATCGTTCCTTAGCCGTGTGCGGTGCCCCCTCCACCATATTCCACCTCGGTTATACTGTCATGAAGCTTAAGCGAAGCCTGCGCAGTGAAACATCAAGATCGTCCACCACGCCGTCGTCTTGTGAAACTCTCCTCGACACTCGGCTGGATCGAGTCGAGGGACGTCATCGAGCTGTACGTGTGTCAAGAACTCGGGCGTCGGATGTGGCGCCGGGATCGGTCGGATCGCGAGGAGAACGTCGACTACTTCCTCTACGTTGTGATCGCTTCGCTTGGTCTACAAGGGTATGTAGACAACACTCTCCCCTCTCGTTGCTATACATCACCATGATCTTGCGTGTGCGTAGGAAAATTTTTGAAATTACTACGTTCCCCAACAGTGGCATCCGAGCCTAGGTTTTTCTATGGTTTGATGTTTTGCACGAGTAGAACACAAGTGAGTTGTGGGCGATACAAGTCATACTACCTACCAGCATGTCATACTTTGGTTCAGCGGTATTGTGAGATGAAGCGGCCCAGACCGACATTACGCGACGCTACGCGAGACTGGTTTCACCGCTGCGAGCACTCGTTGCTTAAAGGTGATTTGGTGGGTGCCTCTCTCTCACTTTAGTTGAACCGAGTGTGGCTACACCGGTCCTTGAGAAGGTTAAAGCGGAGTCTATTTGACGAATATCGTTGTGGTTTTGATGCGTAGGTGAGGCTGGTTCTTGCTTAAACCCGTAGCAGCCACGTAAAATTTGCAACAACAAAGTAGAGGACGTCTAACTTGTTTTTGCAGGGTATGTTGTGATGTGATATGGTCAAGACGTGATGCTATATTTTATTGTATGAGATGATCATGTTTTGTAACCGAAGTTATCGGCAATGGCGAGAGCCATATGGTTGTCGCTTTATTGTATGCAATGCAATCGCCCTGTAATGCTTTACTTTATCACTAAGCGGTAGCGATAGTCGTAGTAGCATAAGTTTGGCGAGACGACAACGATGCTGCGATGGAGATCAAGGTGTCGCGCCGGTGACGATGGTGATCAAGGTGGTGCTGCAAGATGGAGATCGTGAAGCACAAGATGATGATGACCATATCATATCACTTATATTGATTTGCATGTGATGTTTATCCTTTTATGCATCTTATCTTGCTTTGATTGACGGTAGCATTATAAGATGATCTCTCACTAAATAATCAAGAAGTGTTCTCCCAGTATGCACCGTTGCCAAAGTTCGTCGTGCCCAGACACCACGTGATGATCGGGTGTGATAAGCTCTACGTCCATCTACAACGGGTGCAAGCCAGTTTTGCACACGCAGAATACTCGGGTTATACTTGACGAGCCTAGCATATGCAGATATGGCCTCGAACACGAGACCGAAAGGTCGGCGTGAATCATATAGTAGATATGATCAACATAAGATGTTCACCATTGAAAACTACTCCATTTCACGTGATGATCGGTTATGGTTTAGTTGATTTGGATCACGTGATCACTTAGATGACTAGAGAGATGTTTTTCTAAGTGGGAGTTCTTAAGTAATATGATTAATTGAACTTAAATTTATCATGAACTTAGTACCGATAGTATCTTGCTTGTTTATGTTTGATTGTAGATAGATGGCTCGTCTTTGTTGTTCCGTTGAATTTTAATGCGTTCCTTGAGAAAGCAAAGTTGAAAGATGATGGTAGCAATTACACGGATTGGGTCCGTAATTTGAGATCATCCTCATTCTTTGCCTGAAGAGCTACGTCTGGATGCACCGCTAGGTGAACTTCTTCTTTGAGCAACGCCAGATGTTATGAGCGTCTGGCGAGCAAAGCGATGACTACTCTATAGTTCAGTGTGCCATGCTTTATGGCTTAGAACCGGACTTCAACGACGTTTTGATCGTCATGGAGCATATGAGATGTTCCAGAGTTGAAGTTAATATTCCAAAGAATGCCCGGATTGAGAGATATGAAGTCTCCAATAAGTTCTATAGCTGTAAGATGGAGGAGAACAGTTACATTAGTGAGCATATACTCAAGATGTCCGGGTACTACAATCACTTGACACAATTGGGAGTTAATCTTCCGGATGATTGTGTTATTGATGAATTCTCCAATCAACGCCACCAAGCTACAAAGGCTTCGTGATGAACTATAATATGCAAGGGTTAGTGAAAACTATACCGAGCTCTTCGCAATGCTAAAGGCTGGAGGTAGAAATCAAGAAGGAGCATCAAGTGTTGATGGTCAATAAGACCACTAGTTTCAAGAAGAAAGGCAAAGGGAAGAAGAAGGGAATCTCAAGAAGAACAGCAAGCAAGTTGCTGCTCAGAGAAAAAACCCAAGTCGGCCCTAAACACAAATCGAGTGCTTCTCTCGCAAGCGCATAGTCCTTTGAAGCGGAACGCCCCAAGTATTTGGCGGATAAGAAGGATGGCAAGGTGAACAAAGGTATATGTGATATACATGTTATTGATGTGTACCTTACTAGAGCTCGCATGATAGCACACGGGTATTTGATCTGGTTACATTGCTAATATTTGCAACTCGAAACCATTGTTCTCGAACCGTAGGGTCCGCACGCTTAAGGTTTCGATGACAGTTATTATGAGTTTAGGTATTTTGATGTACCGAAGGAGTTCGGAGTCCCGGATGTGATCACGGACATGACGAGGAGTCTCGAAATGGTCGAGACGTAAAGATTGATATATTGGAAGCCTATGTTTGGAATTGGAATGGTTCCGTAAAACGGAATTTCTCGAGATACCGGAGGTTACTGGAACCCCGGAGGTAAATGGGCCTCGATGGGCCTTAGTGGAAAGGAGAAGGGCCAGCCCTAGGTGGGCGCGCCTCCCCCTTCCCTAGTCCTACTAGGACTAGGAGAAGGGCCGCCCCTCTCTCTCTTTCCCTCCAGGAATCCTAGTCCAACTAGGATTGGGGAATCCTACTCCCAGAGGAGTAGGACTCCTGGCCGCGCCTCCCTTGGGCCGGCCCCTCCCCTGGCTCCTTTATATACGGGGCGGGGGCACCTTAGAACACACAAGTTGATCGTAAGATCGTTCCTTAGCCGTGTGCGGTGCCCCCTCCACCATATTCCACCTCGGTTATACCATCGCGAAGCTTAGGCGAAGCCCTGCGCCGTGAAACATCAAGATCGTCACCACGCCGTCGTCTTGTGGAACTCTCCCTCGACACTCGGCTGGATCGAGATCGAGGGACGTCATCGAGCTGTACGTGTGTCAAGAACTCGGGCGTCCGATGTAACGCGCCGGATCGGTCGGATCGCGAGGAGAACGTCGACTACTTCCTCTACGTTGTGATCGCTTCCGCCGGGTCTACAAGGGTATGTGGACAACACTCTCCCCTCTCGTTGCTATACATCACCATGATCTTGCGTGTGCGTAGGAAAATTTTGAAATTACTCGTTCCCCAACAGTGGCATCCGAGCCTAGGTTTTATGGTTTGATGTTTTGCACGAGTAGAACACAAGGGAGTTATGGGCGATACAAGTCATACTACCTACCAGCATGTCATACTTTGGTTCAGCGGTATTGTGAGATGAAGCGGCCGGACCGACATTACGCCAGACGCTTACGCGAGACTGGTTTCACCGCCTCGAGCACTCGTTGCTTAAAGGTGATTGGCGGGTGTCTGTCTCTCTCACTTTAGTTGAACTGAGTGTGGCTACGCCGGTCCTTGAGAAGGTTAAACAGAGTCTATTTGACAAACTATCGTTGTGGTTTTGATGCGTAGGTAAGAACGGTTCTTGCTAAAGCCCGTAGCAGCCACGTAAAATTTGCAACAACAAAGTAGAGGACGTCTAACTTGTTTTTGCGGGGCATGTTGTGATGTGATATGGTCAAGGCGTGATGCTATATTTTATTGTATGAGATGATCATGTTTTGTAACCGAAGTTATCGGCAATGGCGGGAGCCATATGGTTGTCTCTTTATTGTATGAAATGCAATCATACAGTAATGCTTTACTTTATCACTAAGCGGTAGCGATAGTCGTAGAAGCATAAGATTGGCGAGGCGACAACGATGCTACGATGGAGATCAAGGTGTCGCGCGGTGGCGATGGTGATCATGATGGTGCTGCAGAGATGGAGATCACGAAGCACAAGATGGCGATGACCATATCATATCACTTATATTGATTTGCATGTGATGTTTATCTTTTATGCATCTTATCTTGCTTTGATTGACGGTAGCATTATAAGATGATCTCTCACTAAATTATCAAGAAGTGTTCTCCCTGAGTATGCACCGTTGCCAAAGTTCGTCGTGCCCAGACACCACGTGATGATCGGGTGTGATAAGCTCTCGTCCATCTTCAACGGGTGCAAGCCAGTTTTGCACACACGAATACTCAGGTTATACTTGACGAGCCTAGCATATGCAGATATGGCCTCGGAACACGGAGACCGAAAGGTCGGCGTGAATCATATAGTAGATATGATCAACATAAGATGTTCACCATTGAAAACTACTCCATCTCACGTGATGATCGGTTATGGTTTAGTTGATTTGGGTCACGTGATCACTTAGATGACTAGAGATGTCTATCTAAGTGGGAGTTCTTAAGTAATATGATTAATTGAACTTAAATTTATCATGAACTTAGTCTGGTAGTATTTTGCAAATTATGTTGTAAGATCAATAGCTTGCGTTGTTGTTTTCATATGTTTATTTTGATATGTTCTAGAGAAAATTGTGTTGAAAAATGTTAGTAGCAATGATGCGGATTTGATCCGTGATCCGAGGTTTATCCTCATTCTTTGCCTGTAAGAATTATGTCCTTAATGCACCGCTAGGTGATGGACCTATTGCGGGAGCGGATCGACGTTATGAGCGTTTGGCTAGCTCGATATGATGACTACTTGATAGTTTTGTGCACCATGCTTTATGGCTTAGAATCGGGACTTCAAAGATGTTTTGAACATCATGGACCATATGAGATGTTCCAGAATTGAAGTTAATATTTCAAGCAAATACCCGAGTTGAGAGATATGAAAGTCTCCAACAAGTTCTATAGCTAAAAGATGGAGGAGAATCGCTCAACTAGTGAGCATGTACTCAGATTATGCAGGTACTTCAATCGCTTGAATCAAGTGGGAGTTAATCTTCCGAGATAAGATAGTGATTGATGAATTCTCTAGTCACCATCACCAAGTTAGTAGAACTTCGTGATGAACTATAGTATGCAAGGGATGACGAAAATGATTCCCGAGCTCTTCGTGATGTTGAAATCGACGAAGGTAGAAATCAAGAAAGAGCATCAAGTGTTGATGGTTGACAAGATCACTAGTTTCAAGAAAAGGGCAAAGGAAAGAAAGGGAACTTCAAGTAGATTGACAAGCAAGTTGTCACTCCCACGAAGAAACCCAAAGCTGAACCAAAGCAAACCGAGTGCTTATCGCAAAGGAAATGGTCTTTGGAAGCGAACGCCCTAAATATTTGGTGGATAAGAAGGATGGCAAAGTGAAAAAGGGTATATTTGATATACTGGTGTTTTATGTGTGCTTTACTAGTGTTTATAGCAACCCCTCGGTATTTGGTACTGGTTCGGTTGCTAAGAGTAGTAACTCAAAGCGGAGTTGCGAATAAGCGAAACTAGTTAAGAGTGAAGTGACGATGTGTGTTGAAAGTAGTTTCAAGATTGATATAATCATCATCGCACACTCCCTATACTTTCGGGATTAGTGTTGAACCTAAATAAATGTTATTTGGTGTTTGCGTTGAGCATGAATATGATTTGATCATGTTTATTGCAATACGGTTATTCATTTAAGTAAGAGAATAAACTGTTATTCATTTACATGAATAAAACCTTATATGGTTACACACCCAATGAAAATGGTTCATGGGATCTCGATCGTAGTGATACACATATTCATAATATTGAAACCAAAAGATGCAAAGTTAATAATGATAGTGCAACTTATTTGTGGCTTGCCGTTTAGGTCATATCGGTGTAAAGCGCATGAAGAAACTCCATCTTGATGGACTTTTGGAGTCACTTGATTATGAATCACTTGGCACTTGCGAACCGTGCCTCATGGGCAAGATGACTAAAACTCCGTTCTCGGAACAATGGAACAAGCTCTTGACTTATTGGAAATAATACATACCGATGTATGCGATCCAATGAGGGTTGATGCTCGTGGCAAGTATCGTTATTTTCGACCTTCACAAGATGATTTGAGCAGATATGGGTATATCTACTTGATGAAACATAAGTCGAAATAGTTGAAATGTTCAAAGAATTTCAGAGTGAAGTGGAAAATCATCGTGACAAGAAAATAAAGTTTCGCGATCGATCGTGGAGATGAATATTTGAGTTCTGAGTTTGGTCTTCAATTAAAACAATGTGGAATAGTTTCACAAATTCATGCCACCTGGAACACCACATCATAATGGTGTGTCCGAACGTCATAACCGTACTTTATTGGATATAGTACAATCTATGATGTTTCTTACCGATTTACCAATATCGTTTTGGGATCATGCATTAGAGACAGCTGCATTCACATTAAATTGGGCACCATCTAAATCCGTTGAGACGACACTATATGAACTGTGGTTTAGCAAGAAACCCAAGTTGTCGTTTCTTAAAAGTTTGGAGTTGCGATGCTTATGTGAAAAAGTTTCATCTGATAAGCTGGAACCCAAATCGGAGAAGTGCGTCTTCATAGAATACCCAAAGGAAATTGTTGGGTACACCTTCTATCACAGATCCGAAGGCAAGATATTCGTTGCTTAAGATGGATCCTTTCTAGAGAAGGAGTTTCTCTCGAAAGAAGTGAGTGGGAGGAAAGTAGAACTTGATGAGGTAATTGTACCTTCTCCCTTACTTGAAAGTAGTTTGTCGCAGAAACCGGTTTCTGAGACATCTACACCAAGTAGTGAGGAAGTTGATGATGTTGATCATGAAACTTCAGATCAAGTTACTACAGAACCTCGTAGATCAACCAGAGTAAGATCCGCACTGAGTGGTGCGGTAATCCTATTCGGAAATCATGCTACTAGATCATGACGAACCTACGAACTATGAAGAAGCGATGGTGAGCCCAGATTCCGAAATGGCTTGAGGCCATGAAATCGAGATGAAATCCATGTATGAGAACAAAGTGTGGACTTTGGTGGCGTTGCCCGATGATCGGCAAGCCATAGAAAATAAATGGATCTTCAAGAGGAAGACGGACGACGATAGTAGTGTTACTATCTACAAAGCTCGACTTGTCGCAAAAGGTTTTGACAAGTTCAAGGTGTTGACTACAATGAGTTTTTCTCAAGCTGTAGCGATGCTTAAGTCTGTCCGAATCATGTTAGCAATTGCCACAATTTATGAAATTTGGCAAATGGATGTAAAACTGCATTCTGAATGGGTTTTAGGAGGAAGAGTTGTATATGATGCAACGAGAAGGTTTTATCGATCCAAAGGGAGCTAACAAAGTGTGCAAGCTCCAATGATCCATCTATGGACTGGTGCAATCATCTCGGAGTTGGAATATACGCTTTGATGAGTTGATCAAAGCATATAGTTTTATCTGAGACTTACGGTGAAGCCCTGTATTTACTAAAAAGTGAGTGGGAGCACTACTGACATTTTCGATAAGTATATGTGAATGACATATTGTAGATCGGAAATAATGTAGAATTATTCTGCAAAGCATAAAGGAGTGTTTGAAAGAAGTTTTTCAAAGAAAGACCTCGGTAAAGCTGCTTACATATTGAGCATCAAGATCTATAGAGATAGATCAAGATGCTTGATAAGTGTTTTCAATGAGTACATACCTTGACAAGATTTTGAAGTAGTTCAAAATGAAACAGTCAAAGAAAGAGTTCTTGCCTGTGTTACAAGGTGTGAAATTGAGTAAGACTCAAAACCCGACCACAAAGCAGAAGATAGAAAGAGAATGAAAGTCATTCACTATGCCTTGGCCATAGTTTCTATAAAGTATGCCATGTTGTGTACAGATCTATTGTATACCCTGACCTTTGAGTTTCGCAAGGAATACAATAGTGATCTAGGAGTAGATCATCGACAGCGGTCAAAATTATCCTTAGTGGAATAAGGATATGTTTCTCGATTATGGAAGTGACAAAAGGTTAGGTGCGTAAAGGGTTACGTCGATGCAAGTTTTGACACCGATCCGATGACTCTAAGTCTCGATCTAGATACATATTGAAAGTGGGAGCAATTAGCTAGAGTAGCTTAAATGCGAGCATTGTAGACATAGAAAAATTGCAAAATACATAACGGATCTGAATGTGAAAGACCCGTTGACTAAGACTCTCTCACAAGCAAAACATGATCACACCTTAGTACTCTTTGGGTGTTAATCACATAGCGATGTGAACTAGATTACTGAATCTAGTAAACCCTTTGGGTGTTGGTCACATGGCGATGTGAACTATGGGTGTTAATCACATGATGATGTGAACTATCGATGTTAATCACATGGTGATGTGATCTAGATTATTGACTCTAGTGCAAGTGGGAGATGAAGGAAATATGCCCTAGAGGCAATAATAAAGTTATTATATATTTCCTCATATCATGATAAATGTTTATTATTCATGCTAGAATTGTATTAACCGGAAACATAATACATGTGTGAATATATAGACAAAGCAGTGTCACTAGTATGCCTCTACTTGACTAGCTTGTTAATCAAAGATGGTTATGTTTCCTAACCATGAACAAAGAGTTGTTATTTGATTAACAAGGTCACATCATTATTTGAATGATCGATTGACATGACCCATTCCATTAGCTTAGCACACGATCGTTTTAGTATGTTGCTACTGCTTTTATCCATGACATATACATGTTCCTATAACTATGAGATTATGCAACTCCGTTTACGGAGGAACACTTTGGTGCTACCAAAGCGTCTGGCGTAATCGGGTGATTATAAAGGAGTACTACAGGTGTCTCCAAAGGCGGATGTTGGGTTGGCGTATTTCGAGATTAGGTTTTGTCACTCCGATTGTCGGAGAGGTATCTCTGGGCCCTCTCGGTAATACACATCACTTAAGCCTTGCAAGCATTACAACTAATGAGTTAGCTGTGAGATGATGTATTACGGAACGAGTAAAGAGACTTGCGTAGCGAGATTGAACTAGGTATTGGATACCGACGATCGAATCTCGGGCAAGTAACATACCGATGACAAAGGAACAACGTATGTTGTTATGCGGTCCGACCGATAAAGATCTTCGTAGAATATGTAGGAGCCAATATGGGCATCCAGGTCCCGCTATTGGTTATTGACGGAGACGTGTCTCCGTCATGTCTACATTGTTCTCGAACCGTAGGGTCCGCACGCTTAAGGTTTCGATGGCGGTTATTATGAGTTTAGGTATTTTGATGTACCGAAGGAGTTCGAGTCCGGATGTGATCACGGACATGACGAGGAGTCTCGAAATGGTCGAGACGTAAAGATTGATATATTGGAAGCCTATGTTTGGAATTGGAATGGTTCGAGTAAAACGGAATTTATCGAGTACCGGAGGTTACTGGAACCCCGGGAGGTAAATGGGCCTCGATGGGCCTTAGTGGAAAGGAGAAGGGCCAGCCCTAGGTGGGCGCGCCGCCCCCTTCCCTAGTCCTACTAGGACTAGGAGAAGGGCCGCCCCTCTCTCTCTTTCCTCAGGAATCCTAGTCCAACTAGGATTGGGGAATCCTACTCCCAGAGGAGTAGGACTCCTGGCGCCTCCCTTGGCCGCCGGCCCCCTCCCCCCGCTCCTTTATATCTGAGGGGGGGGCACCTTGGAACACACAAGTTGATCGTAAGATCGTTCCTTAGCCGTGTCGCGTGCCCTCCACCATATTCCACCTCGGTTATACTGTCATGAAGCTTAAGCGAAGCCTGCACGGTGAAACATCAAGATCGTCACCACGCCGTCGTCTTGTGGAACTCTCCCTCGACACTCGGTGGATCGAGTCTGAGGGACGTCATCGAGTGTCGTGTGTCAAGAACTCGGGCGTCAGAGTAACGGCGCCGGATCGGTCGGATCGCGAGGAGAACGTCGACTACTTCCTCTACGTTGTGATCGCTTCCGCCGGGTCTACAAGGGTATGTGGACAACACTCTCCCCTCTCGTTGCTATACATCACCATGATCTTGCGTGTGCGTAGGGAAATTTTGAAATTACTACGTTCCCCAACACGTATCTCTACCTAATAATAAAGAGAATTGGGTTTCTGCCGTACGTCATAAAAACTACCCTCAAAGTTGCCCTAAATTACCCACTATGCCACCTATAAGTGAAAAAAACGATTCAGTTTTTTTTTCTTGAAGGCCGCCGCGGGGTTTGGTTATTACAGAGTGGTACCCTAACAAATCAGAAGAGTGCCGCACTGGTTTGTGCTTCAACACATCATGTGGGAGACCTGGGTTCGATTCCCCGGTTCTTCCCTTTTTCTCATTTTTTTTCTGCAAGGGGTCGTCCTGTGTGATGTCTCCATTCTGTTTTCTTTTCCTTCTTTTGCACTTTTTTTCTTCTTATTTCTGTTTATGTTTTTTCTCTTTTAAATTCAACGGAAAAATTCCAAATTTTAAAAGGTTGTGAGTTGAATTTTGTATAGAAATCGTAAAATGTTCGCGAACTCAGAAAATGGTAGAGAAATTATAAAATAAATAAGATTAAGAAACTGTTTGCATAGTATAAAAACATTATTTCAAAACAAATGTTCATGATTTTTAAAAGGTGATCATGAATTCAAAACATATTCAACAATTTGAAAATTATGTCCATAAAATTTTAGAAAATGTTTGAAAAAATTCAAACAGATACGTAAATAACGAAATGACAAACCATCACTTAAATATTTTTTAGGGGATAATAGAGGTTGTTTTATGATTTTATTTAGTCCAAGACGCATCGGTTAAAAAAGGGTTTTTGTGTTCTATACAATGCTTGCTCCCAGAAAAATTGACACAACTTTCTATGGCGCAATGCTAGGTCAAGATGAGACGTAGTTTATGACATGACCTTTTAAAAGTCCTTATCTCATCCTGACATAGTCTAATTATTTTTCCCCATTGCAACGCATGGACATATTTGCTATATTTCTACCTAATAGAGGATATAAGCGGCAACACAAATATGATATCTCGCGAAAATAAGGGAGATGGACCTATTGTGATCTTGAGTGATGGTTGTTGGTTAAGAGCGTGTGTTATGTTTTCTCTTTCGTTGCAACCCACGGGCTCTTTTGCTAGTGTATAATAAGCACTAAAAAAACACTTTTCTCCTTTGGTAGTCACCTCTGCTCCAAGATTGTGTTTTGCTTTAAGATATGTGCGATCCGTCCCTTAAAAAAAACAATACGGGGTATGTGCGATCCGGCTTCATCCCCCCACTGACCATCCCCGCACTCACCAGACCCAAATCCCCCAAGTCTCCATGGCTCCCAGATCGGAGCACGCCGGCGGGAGCGCCTCGGCGGCCGCGGCGGCGGCGGCGGCGGCGGCCGCCCAGAGCCACGGATCCGGCTTCGATTCCATGGACCCCTTCTTCCACGCGCTCCGCGTGGCCCCCTTCGCCTTCCTCCAGCCGCCGCGCACCCGCCTGAAGCTGCCGTCCAACCTGGCGCTCCCGTCCCCGATGGTCGTCTTCTCCCTCATCCTGCTCACCTACTTCGCCGTCGTCTCCGGCCTCGTCTACGACGTCATCGTCGAGCCCCCGGGCATCGGCAGCACCCAGGACCCGGCCACCGGCGCCGTCCGCCCCGTCGTCTTCCTGCCCGGCCGCGTCAACGGCCAGTACATCATCGAGGGCCTCTCCTCCGGCTTCATGTTCCTCCTCGGGGGCGTCGGGGTCATCCTCCTCGACCTGGCGGTCGACCGCACCAGGCCCCGCAGCCTGCGCGTCTCCTTCGGCGGCGCCGGCGTCGCCGCCATCGTCATCGCCTACGCCATGGCCATGCTCTTCCTCCGCATCAAGATACCCGGATACCTATGGTGAGGCCTAGAAATCATCTCCCCACTTCGTTATGCCCAGATCCGTCATCAGATCTGAGGATACTACTAAGCTGTTGCTGAGGACTCTAGTGTACAATTTAAGTTATGTTACCATAGGATGTTGGGTTAAACTCAAATTTCAGTTGGTGGTCTGAGGATTATCTATTTCAAATCATGCTAAACAGTTATGCTCCTTTTTTCTGAAATGGTGATTGCATGATAATGCTGCTATGAAGATCAATTGTCTGTTTGCTGTATCTGTGCATTTTCAGAGAATCTCTAATGATTAGTTTGTGGTATATGGTAATCTTAATCTAGGGACCAGTCCTGTTGATCTGTTTTCTCGTTTCAATCTCAAGCTTTGTATTCAATTCACTGAAAACCTAGGTGGGTTTGTCTCATCATGCCAATACTTCAGTATGCTAATTTGTATCTGTCAGTTGAGTTTGCATGTTGTCGTATTTGCCGTTGGGAGAATATATAAGTTTTGTTCAATACCATGTTAAACTCTAAGTGGCACAAAAACACTAACATACCCTTATTTGATGGCATAGCCTGGTTAGAAGCTAGTGCTTGTGGGCATGGGCAGATAAGGCGATCGTCATTGTTGTGTAGGCTAATGCTTTGGTCGTAATTTTTGTGATTACCAAATCAAGTCGTCACCATTGAGTAACCATCAAACAAGGGTTTTGCTGTCCTTTCCCAGCATTGTCCATGGCAAGTGCCATCAAGCAACAAGAATGTTTGTTTCCAGTGGCAAATACAGTACATAACTACATGCCATCTTAGATTGCAGATTTGAAATTTCATAAAAGTCAGATTGGCATGTAAGATACTCCCCATAAATCAGTTATGATATAACTGTATGAGTGTAAGATTAGTGTACTAGGTCCGTAGTAATAAGCCTAAGGATAAGTGAGTAATGTAGATGATTTTGTCGTGTTCTAAAAGGCGTCCTTGTTTCGGCCTTGCCTAACTAGCATAATGGATGACAAATGGATGAGATCAGGACAAATAAGTAAGCCATCTAGAAGCCCTAGGTACAGGGCTGCTGCCCGCTTAGTGCATAGGGCCTTCGTGAACTGTGTAAAGAAGACAAGTGAAGATATGTATTTTGAACTCATTTGTACAAAAATAGAACATAAGAGATATGTAATGCCGTTTCCTTTTAGGGGAAGTAATGTGGTTCTTGACTTGTTCTTAGTTATGGATTTGAAGAGTCAATGAATTTCTGTTGATTCGTCTTGCAGTACAATATATAACCTACTGTATCTGTGCTTAAGGCCCTGTTCGGTATCACTCCGCTCCGCAACTCCGGGAGCGGAGTTGGTGGAGCTGCAGTTCAAAATGGTGGAGCTGCACTTCCCCCGCTCCGCAGATTCTAGGAGCAGGTGACTACCGAACAGGGCCTAAGTGAACACACAATCTGGCAACTGCTAAAGTTTGTAAATGCAAATTATCTGCAAAATGCTAATATTGGGCCACTGTAACAACTGTTGCTGACATTAAATGTTTTAAATCTGAAATTTGACATGGAATTTGTATTTATCATAACCTAGAGTCACCTTGTGCATATTTATCTGCAAGACTGCCACCGTCACATTAGGAGGTAGATTACTGGGGCCTCTTTAGTTTGACAATTAGTTCTATCCTAGCATCTTCACCCCCTTGCATTCCACTGTTCGAGTTTTTCTGAACTTGTGCATGTTTTTGCATAATTATTGTTCTATTGACTAGTGAGATGGATGACCTTCTAGCCCCAGCTCTGTCTGCAGGGTTAAAAGAACAGTGCAGTTGTTCAATCGGGTTCATCCAACATGGATGCACCCATTGATATATGTGAGGATTGTATCCTGTGCTATTTCATTCATATCATAACCTTTGTGAGCTTCCATGTGGAGCTAAAAATTCTCAGCATATACTCCCTCCGTCCCATAATGTAAGACGTTTTCTAAAACTATACTAGTGTTAAAAATCTATACTATGGGACGGAGGGAGTAGTTTCCAGTGAAACTAGTTCATTTGGCAAAGCAGGTGCTCTGTTTTGGTTTATCTATTTAGCAGGACTACATTAGATGTAACATGAACCATACAAAGTTGTTGGTTCATCTGCATTGTTATGCTGACAAATAGTAAGAAATAACAAATCAAGGGAATGTAGACAAGAAGAGTCAATTGATTACACACTGTTATCGATTGCGACTGACTGATCATCATCACCATTGCTAACTCCCAAGGGCTCCCACACCTGTTTTTCCATCATCTTAGAAAAGTACTTGCACACCGTGAGCGCCTTCACCCTCCCTCGCACGGCGTCGAACGACAGCAGCGCATAGATCGTGATGAAGACGACCACGGCGCCGACGAGTGCGATGACGCACGCGGACGTCTCCCAGTCCCTGCAGCTGCCTGCAGTGTAGGCTCCTAGCAGGCCGAACAGGTCCAACACCACAGCGGCCTGCAGCGCCCACAATGGCGCGGCGCTTTTCTTCACGGTGTATTGCTTCTTCACGGTGTACTGTAGCAGCAGCATGATGACGACGATCGAGGCCATGAACGACGTCGCGTTGCAGTAGAAGAAGGCTTGGTACCGTGCCGGGTTGGAGTGAAGTAGGATCGGGTTGCCGGCGATGTTGGGTGGGCTTGCTGATGGGGACGGCGATGGTGATGGGGACGACGCGGTATCATCGTCGCCCCACGTGCCGCCAGGAGGCGCGAGACCTGCCTGGTACGTCACGCTCGCTCCAAGGATGCCAAGCAGCATCAGGTACTTGCGTTTTGCGTACTGCTCATCATCACCTTTGTTCTGGACGGACAACCATGACGGTGATGATCCTAGGGGCTCGAACAGCCGCTTTAGCCGCTCGGGAAGCCATGGCAACTTTGAACAATTGACTCTCCCCGCCGACACGAAAAGTAGGGTCTGCAGGACGAGGAAGGTGACCACCGCGGCCACGAGCGCAAAGACATAGATGGAGGTCCGCAGTTGTCGGCAGCTGCCGGCTGCGTAAGCTCCCATGAGACCTAGAAGCCCGACCATGACGCAGACGCGGAGCGCATTGCTCCGGATGCCCTGCCTGTACAGCTTCTGGTTCACCAACAGGAGGATGACGGTGATGGACGCCATGAATCCCGTCGCATTGCAATAGAAGAACACCTGGTACCTGATCGAGTAGTGGTCAAGGAGGACAGGGTCGCCGGCGATAAGCGACCCCTCGCCTTTGCTCTCCGGCCAAAACCCTCCTGGCGGGTTCAGACCGATTTGGTAAGTTACGGTGGCGGCGAGGATGGCAAGCTGTAGCAAGAACTTGCGCCTCCTCTCGAGCTTTTTGCGATCTTCTTCACTGCCCTCGGGCTCGGACCCGGGTTGGCTGGCAGAGAGATGCAACCGCTGTGCAAGCCTGTTGAACGTGTCGTGCACCCACTTGCCGAGCCTGCTCTGACCATGAGCATTGAACACCACGACCTTGGCTATGCAGTAGACGAAGACGGCGACGGCCAGGGAAAAGACATAGATGGTGGTGGGGGCGTCCCGGAAGCTCCCGGCGACATAGGCGCCCATGAGGCCGAATAGGTTCAGTATCATGGCCGTCTTGAGCGCGGCGCGTCTGATGGTGGCGGGCGAGCTCAGCTCCTTGCTCTGGACGATGATGATGATGACCACCGACGCCACGAACGCCGCCGTGTTGCAGTAGTAGAACGCCTTGTACCTCTTGGGGTGCATGTCGAGGAGGATCGGGTTCCCGGGGACGTGATCTGGATGCCCTGGGTCATGGTTATCCGGCCAGACGCCGCCGGGCGGGCTCAGCCCGGCCTGGTAGGTCACCGTCGCCGCGAGGGTGGCCAGCAGCAGCAGAAGTGACCGTGACTCCTCCACCTTGTCGTCTACCTGCCAATTTTGGATGGTGCTTGTCCTGTCCACACGGACCTCACCGGAGTCACCTCGAGAATTACCCGGCGGCGTGTCTGGCTCTTGCTCTGGCTCCAAGTTGGTGCACGTGAGCACGCGGCGCAGGTATGCACGCCATTGCTCGAACGTGTACATGGCCTTGGCCTGTAGCACAATGCTGAGGAGCACCAGGCCGGCGAGGCAGACGACGTACGCGGTGGTGTCGATCCTCCTGCAGCTTCCGGCGGCGAAGGCGGCCATCAGGCCGAGCAGCTCCACCAGGACGCACACTGGCAGCGCGTGCGACCGGGCGAGGCTGCCGCTCATCAGCGTCCGGCTCATCAGCAGCATGATGATGGCGAGGGACGCCACGAAGGAGTTGGCGTTGGCGTAGAAGAAGATGTTGTAGCGGATCTTGTAGGCGCCGTCGTGCAGCAGCGGGGCGCCGGCGAGGTGCCCAGCCTCGGTCTGGCTCCAGAAGCCTCCCGGCGGCAGCAGCCCTGCGCCGTACGTCAGCGGCGTCGCGAAGGTGGCGAGCAGCAGCAAGAACTTGTCCGCGCGGGATGTTGCAGCGGCCGCCGGCTCTCCCAGAGCTTTGTCCGCGCGGTATGTGGGGGCGGCCGCCGGCTCTCCGGGGGCTTTCTCCACGGGGGGTGTGGCGGCCGTCTGCTTTTCCCGGGCTTTGTGCACGTGGACGTGGACGGCGACGCAGGCGAAGACGAGCGCGAAGAGCGCCGAGACGTAGGCGGACGCGGCCACGTCGCGGCAGCTCCCGGCGGCGAAGGCGGCCATGAGGGCGAGCAGGTCGAGCAGCATGGCGGAGCGAAGCACGGTGAGGCCGACGCTGTTGTCGCTGATGCGCCGGTCGAGCAGGAACATGATGACGACCAGGGACGCGATGAAGGCGGCCGCGTTGCAGTAGAAAAAGGCGGTGTACCGGCGCTCATTGGTGGTGAGGAGCACAGGGTCACCGACGCGGTCCGGGTAGGCCGCCGGCAGCGGCGGGGCCTCGTCGGACCGGACGCCGCCCGGCGGGTTGAGCCCGGCCGCGTAGGTGACGCTGGCGACCAGCGTGGCGAGCAGCAGCAGGTACTTGCGCCACTTCCACAGGAACTCGAGGTCCTCTTTCTGCTGCTCCGTCGCCGTGATTCCGGTTCCGGCCGGCCGAGGAGCAGGATCCATGGTCGGCGCGGTGTGGTATAGTGACATACAGTGATATTGTAGGCGAGGATGAAGGCGACTGGGTGCCCGTAGTCGTAGGCGTCTTGTTTTGGAAAGGAATCATCAAAGGCACGCGGATGCTTCCTTCATTCGTCCCTCTCCCCATGGATGCTCGGATAAAGCTCAACAGTGTGTGCCCTTTACACTGTACTCCCACACTGCTCGCTGCTCGTCCTTCCTGCCTCGCTCACTCCTTCTCCCTTCTCCGGCATCTCTCGTGGCAGCATGGATCCGGATAAATATTGGTGCACGGCAGGCAGACGTACGGCGGCGTGCCGGTAGCACGAGGCGGTGACCTCTCGAGAGTGCAAGGGAGAAAAGAGAACGGAATGGCTCTGTGCTCGAGCAGTCAAGCATTCTTCAGTGCACAAACGCAATCCATAGGATAGAAGTCATGAAAAAAAATCTAAATAAAATGCACATAGAAGATTGGGAGATAATCCTGGTATAAAAAATGCTATATATTTAGGTTTACGATCATCTATATGAACACATCATTGGATTGTAACGGTTGTAACTATTGTTATTATAGTGGAGGATGGCATGGACAAGCTAATCTTCTACACCTGGTATAAAGTTATATCAAAGTTGAGACACTCATGATTAGTGGCGGAGACGCTGGGGGGGGCGGGGCCTCCCTCTCCTTAGCCTCTAATTATACCCTCTACTTCTTCACAATCACCATTGGAATCACCGTATTAGAGCTAGCGGTATTTGAAACATGACCTTCTCGTGAGTACATGGTCCTTTTTTTTGAGTAAAATGCACTACGGGTACTTGAACTTGCGCCGCGAGCTCGGTTTGGTCACTGTACATAGAGATACGGTCATTACGGTAACTATGTACGATGGGACATGATTATACGGTCACTGTTCACCGTATTGAACCGGTACGCCGCCGTTTTGACCAGTCCACGCCCTCCCCCGCGGCATGTGTCGTTTGCAGAAGCGAAGCGATGAACAATTTACAAAAAACCCTCCCGTCTTCTATTCCATCTGTGCTCGCCCTCCCACCTCTCCATTTCCCTGTCTCTTCGTCTCCTCTGTCTCTCCGCTTCCCCTCCCTTGTCTCCGCTTCCCCTCCCCTGTCGCGGCCGAGGAAGGAGCAGTTGATCGCCGGCGTTGAGGTCGGCGGCGATTTTCGGTGTCGGGTTGGAAGGATCGGCCGTGGAGGAGGGTCTCGCGACCGTGGGGAAGGCAAGGCGGCGCCGCCATGGCTGCAATTCGTCGCCCCGATGGAGCCCCTGCCCCCGATTACAGTAAGTCCAAAATTCTGGTCTATTTGACATCAAATCGAGTTATGTACAGATTAGATTCAGTTTGCCTAAGTTTTCTCTTGAAGTTGCCCGCATTGGAAGAAAACTTAGGGTTTTGTTAATCGATTTGGGGGTTTCAGGTGGGGTTTTTGCCACGGTTAGAAAAGTGGAATATAGGTTTGATTCCACATGAAAAGTGGAATATAGGTTTGATGCCACGGTTTGCCATGTAGATACTTTGTCCTAAATTGTGTAGTCGCTCCTGTAGTAGGGTTCATAATGTGTGCTAGGGTTTTGGAGGAACAATTGGGGGTCTGTTGTAGGGTTTAAGGTTCACATAAAAGGTTCATTTTTTGTCAAGTTTGTTACAATTATGGGTGGTTGTACTCAATTTGTGTGCTTTTTTGTAACAGGAGCACACAGTGACAAATTTTCAGTGCTATTTCATCATGGGGTTTTTTTCATGGGTCAAGGAAGCAACAGAAGTTATGTCACTGGACATGAGTGTGGTATGGTCAAGTTGATAGGTTAACATGGTCTCCAATCATGGTGGAGCATATGGTAGAGGAGATAGGATGGGAGATGGCTGGAAGGATAAAAGCATACTACCGCATTCCCATCCTTGACATCACCAGAAATTCTTTGAGACAGATTAGGAGGATGCAGATACTGATCAAATGATGGTATTCTTGTCAATAGGCCATCACTTCTTTGATATTTATCTGGACCATGATGACAGTTTGCATTCTCACAAAGATGTTGATGATGTAGTCCATAATCCAAGAGCTCATCTGCCACCAGTGTTCAGCCCTTCCAAAGAGAAGAGTAGTACAAATCTTGCATCTAGCAGTAGTCCATCACATAGAGGAGGAGAAGTTCCTATTCCAATTCAAATTGTTTATCCAAACAATCCAGAAGTTGAAGTTGATGATGGAAATTCATTTATCTTTGCAAGGAGGACAGAGAACATTCAGTCAGACAATTTGGATCATGTGCATGAGGCAGAACAGCATGAGGCAGAACAGAGTACTATTGAGCCAGAACAGCATGAGGCAGACAGAGTATTTGTGGATGCTAGTGGAGTAGATGCAGAGAATAATGGAGTTGAGAGGGAGGAAGACAGAGATAGAAGAGCCAAGAGGGGGAGGAAAGAGGTGTTGTCAGCATCAGAAAGTGACTCAGATGACAGTGATTTTGATCCAGCTGGCATGTTTGATAGTGATTTTGAGATCAGTGATGGGGATGATGATCTTTATGCAGACAATGTGGATGAAGATGAGCCAGTGCAGACAAAGGATAAGGTGCAAGGGGGACAGGTGAAACCAGGTTCTGAATCAAAAGATGAAGCCATGTCTGATTATGAATCAGAAGGTGAGGACTTGTGGGCACCAGATTCAGATGATGAAACTCAGACCAAGTTTAGAGCTTTCAGAAAGAACAAAGAACAAGCCAGGCAAGCAGCAGCTGCAAAGAAGCTGGCAGAGAAACAAGCAGCTGCTGCTGCAAAGAAGCTGGCAGATAAACAAGCAGCTGGTGCTGCAAAGAAAAAACTGGTAAATAGAACAGTTCAAGAGGAGCATCATAGCTCAGGGCTTGAGAAGAATGGAAGCATTTTTGACATCTTCAGGGACTAGTGCTAGAAATGTTAGGCAACTAGTCCTTTTGGCCATCTTATGTAACATAGCATCTTCAGGAACTACTCATTTTGCTTTCTGTCAAGTTATGGAACATGTACTTCAGGAACTAGTCTTATGGCTGATGGTGATCTTTTGGAAAATAGCATCTTCAGGCTCATGTTGATCTTTTGGCCATCTTAAAAACCAATGATCATTTGGCCATCTTTTGAAACATGTACTTCAAGATCATCTTATTTGGATCAATTTTTGTTCATTTTACTTGGAACATCTTACTTGGATCATTTTGTTCATACTAACATACTTGGAACAGTTTACTTGACATCATAGTTACATACTACTAAAATTGACACTGATTTTAGTTCATACAACAGAACAATTTATTGAACTTCAGAGACAAACCATCATACAAAAGGTTCATACACCAACTGTTACAGCCATCATACTGACATTTCACTTCTTAATCAACTACCACTAGGTCTACTACTAGTACCACACTTCTTCATCGACTACTAGTACCACTAGGTCTAATTGAAGCCATCACACTTCTTCATTTCTTCATCAGCACCAGTTTCATTTCTTCAACAGCAGCATGACACATAGCACAACAAGCACCAATACACCACCAAGCAGCAGTTTCAACAGTAACATCATCTGCACACCTAAATTAAGAAGTGCACGAGCTTCTGCCCTGGTGATGTTCATGCTAGCTCCAGGCTGTTCTTGCATCTGCATACTTATCCTCTGACATGCATTTCTCTCTGCAACCCTTCTTCCTTCATTTCTCTCTCAAGCTGTTCCCTCACATCTTACATTGCTCCAATTGCATCAACAGCTTCATGCCCAACAAGATAACGATGATCTACAAGGTAGGCCACGTATTCCCTCTCCCAATGCCAGAAAACACATCCTTGCTACAAGCTCAAAACCAAGAAAAATCAGAAATTTTGCACAAATTCAAAACTGAAAACCAACAAGCACCAATGTCAAACAGGTCAAGGATGCTTACGGTCACACATCTGTAGAACACCCATCCCTCATGCTCCTCCGTGTTGGACACGTAGAACCTCACTTGGCAGCCGCAGCGAGGGCATGAGATGAGCGGCACCACCACTGTCCTCCCGCGGCGTCCAGATCGGGCAGAACTGCTGCTGGACATGGCGGGTGACGAGGACACGGTGGGCAGCGAGCGGTGGGCGGCGGCGAGCGCAGGGCGATGGCGACAGCGAGCGGTGGGCGGCGGCAACGAGCGCTGCGAGGGGAACAAAACTAGGGATTTGGATAACAGGGAAACTGCGAGGGGAACGAGCTCGCTGCATTTTTACACATAAACCCTCCTAAATTTGCTGTTCAGATAAGTAATCCCCCCCACGCCTACGTGGCAAGCGTGGACTGGTCAAAACGGCGGCGTACCGGTTCAATACGGTGAACAGTGACCGTATAATCACGTCCCATCGTACATAGTTACCGTAATACCGTATTTCTATGTACAGTGACCAAACCGAGCTCGCGGCGCAAGTTCAAGTACCTGTAGTGCATTTTACTCTTTTTTTTCTTCTTGCTTTACTTTTCTGTTGGCATAGATATATACACGTTTGCTAGTCTTTTTTTCTATGGTCGTCCTTTTAGAAATATCTGTCTCTCAGGGGCCGTACATGTAATTTGCTTTGCTTTCGGCCCAACTTTGGAAGATTGCACTGGCCAAACAGATCGTCTAAAGCAAGATTCTTGTCAGAAAGAAGGAAATGAGATGTTAATATATAATGCCTTCGTCTCCAAATAAGATCATGTTTGTTGCAAGTGAAGGAATAAGAAACTCAGGAGATTTATCTTGCCACACCTCGGTCAGCTTCCTTCTATAACTCGCTCGAGTGAGCGCATGCGCCGCGGCATTGCTCTCTCGGGCGCATTGTACTATGGTTGCCCTGCCGAAAGAACTCATCAACTGTCGGCAGTCATCGGTGATCACAGCTCCCAATGCATGATAATCAGCAGGTTCCAGTATAGCATGAACAATCTCCATTGAGTCACACTCTATAGTCACAGAGAATATCCCCAAGGTCTCAGCAAGGTGTAATCCTTCCAAAAGAGCAGCCGCTTCCATTGCCGGAACATCAATTGCGAACTCATGATAAGTACAAGATGCAACTATAAACGCCCCAGTTGAGTCTCATAGAAATACTGAAATACCCCAGTCGCTCCTGCTCCCGAATCTGAATGAAAACTTGCGTCGACATTGAGCTTTACAGTACCCATCGCCGGTCTTTCCCACTTCTTTCTTCGCTCCGGTTTATTGGCCTTCATTGCCATAGAGTTTGCCACAATCCCTTTAATGCTTAATGCCGATCTATCCCACAGGTCCGTCATGAGCAGGGGCGGAGCCAGGATTTCGGTATAGGGGGGCCAAGTCAAGTTCATATTTTTTTGTCTCGACTGGAAAAAAAAACCTATCATCATACTATGATAATGAACGGTGCCTCGAAACACTCTAAACAGTAATTATCATTTAAGCGCCGCCAAAATGGGATATGACTTACTTCGGTGTTACATGATCAGATACATTGAAAAAATTAGCTGGTAATTTCTCTTCCAATGAAATTATTAAATTTTCTCATCTTATTGGCAATTGTAGAGAAAAATTTGAACTCGTACAATATTTTATAGGTGTGGCGCATTATTATAGTATGATGATAGTTTTTTTGTATTGAAACAATTTGTGGTGTTAGATAGACTAGAGAAAAGGAGGTGTTTTTGTATTGAAACAATACATGTATTAAATTATAATTCACATCGTTGCAGATATTTCTTACCAAGCTTAATTTACTTGTTGGATTCGATAAGTCACAAGGCTTCTAGGGAAGAAGGCTATATCTACATCTGAAACCAAATCGAAGGTAATCAACAATTGCTAATGCATAAGATAGTTTTGTTCATTTCAAGAACTTCGATCGATGCAACGTTTACCCTATTGGCTTAATTTGATATAAGACATTGTCAATTTCATCTGGCCAAAAAATGCCACCGGAACGAAGAAATAACTTACAAAATGCCAACATTGTACAATCATATTCATTGTTCCTCTCCTAAGGGTCGGTACCTTATATAACACTAGCTACAACATTTTGTTTATGGGAATTTGTTTTATTTTTCTTAAATGGCAAACAAATGGCATGCCAAGAACAAATCATCATTTTGATTTATTTATTTATGGGGATTTGCTCAATTTATTGAGGTATGAATTAAAAGTGTGTTACTGACACCATTTTGATGATAAACCATGTTTTATCCGTCGACTTACATGAAACATCAATTTTTCTTGAAACTGGACATACTAGAATATTTCAGAGGGAGGAGAAACATGTTGGAGAAGTGGGTCATCCGACAGAGGCCCAGGGGCCTAGGCGGCATAACTGGGCTACTGACTTGACTTCATAGCCTGCCCGCCTAAGGAGCCATCGATTCCACTTTGTAGGAGAGTCCATCATTCTGAATACCTAGCACACCTCCAATGTTCGGAGCAGATTAGATCACTATTATTCGTCTCCTTCCATTTCATGAACCATCACATCATCACCATTCCTATGTTGTTTCTGATGTTTCTCCAATATATGTGTGAGTAGTTTTCTATATGCACATGGGGATGGTTGAAATTTTTGATAATTATATAATCGTCTCATGACGCCGCTTTCCTCATTTTATTTATCCTAGTTCAATCATTGTTCTTCATGACTCGAACAAACAAATGATCAGAAACTTTGACGTAGCATCGGTCATTGTGGTTCCCCTAGTGACTAATTGAATAGAATCTAGTCGATGCACCCGAGTGGCGTATAATTGATAGATGAGGCTTTGGTAGTCAGCACTAATGATTGATCTATGCATGACAATACATATACATATACCTAAACCAAACAATGAACTAATCAAACAAAGCACTATCCATTACAGCTAAAGGTCAGAACAGAAATATAGAGGTTATGAATGAGAGGAAACTAGGGGAAATGGAATGCGCGTGGCACAAACATGTGGCACGCCGTGCGCGGCAATTTCTTCCCCTTATTTTTCCTTGGATTTCACTTTGCAGATGGGGTTATTCATATTTTGTAAGGAATGGAGCTATGAATGTTGCTTGGAGTTGGATGGCGATATGTAACTGCTAGAGATTGAAGATGATTAATAACTTTAGCCCGTGCGTTATCTTGATCTCCTCTCTAATCCCAGGGCTCCCACATGGATGGGATGTTCCAATAACCTTATCACTAGAGATTGTAAGGAAATACAGATTACACCGAAATCACTGTTTATTGGATGCAAATGATATGTTTTTTCTTGCATCGTATCCAGTTACCTGCCAATTCTTCTGTCCTAAGTGCAGATTTAGTACTTCAGACATAAAGTATGCATATATTTTCAGATTTGAGATGATCCAAACAATTTTCAAGATTGTTCTGGAAATACGACAACCATCTTGGCGATTACAAATACTGGTTTGGTTCACGAGGATCACAAACCAAATACGTACTTTCTAATAGGCAAATCTGAGAGCAGGGTAGCACAGAGCTTACTCAATAAGGACGCAAGAAATGTTGGGAATACGTGACTCGAGTTTCAGTATATGACCAGTGCACAATATTGAATTCAGAATTAGCAAATGAACAACTTGGATTGCAAATGCAAAACAGTTCAGGGTTTAGAGCTTCGGGTATCTGAGGCAGGTATCCATGATCCATACGGGGCACTGCAATACCTCCAGGCAAAATTGCTACAATAAGTCTCATGTAAGCCATTCCTTCATTAAGAAGTGAGAACTAGGTGGGATTTCCATCGCCTCCGATTCTAAGGCGAGACTGAGATCTGTAGTCTTGCAGATGAACCCATGTAACTCTCTGTACATGGCAAAGACGAAATAGTTGACTAACAGTACTCCAGCCTGCTTTAAGGAAAAACCAAAGGAATAGGCCAGAACCAAAAATATCCATTTCCTAACTAAACCAGAGATTACCAGCCAAATTATGCACCAAAATACTTTCCAAACACCACCACCAAGTATTTCTTTTCTGGAAGGAACACCACCAAAAGTATCATTCTTCCTGCCATCTCCCTCCGGGAGCGCTGTCATTCTTCACCTTCGCCACTCCAATTCGGGAGAGGACTGCGGCCTATTGTATGGGTGCGACTCCTCGGGCTTGATAGAATTTGTAAACGTGCTCCAGCCCATGATGTGCGGTATGATGTACTGCAAATATAACAATGTGTTCAGACATTATGAAGAACAGGTTTGGTTTTCGCATTTACCTAAAAAGGGCAACCTGTCTACCGAAATGTTACTATTGGTCCCACGCTTCACAGATTATATACCACAAAATGGTGGGCTAAAGGAAGAAATACAGCAAGCAACAACACTCTTAGATCTACTCCCTCCGTTCCGAATTACTTGTCTTAGATTTGTCTAGATACGGATGTATCTAGTACTAAAATAAGTCTAGATACATCCGTATCTAGACAAATCCAAGACAAGTAATTTGGAACGGAGGGAGTAGTTGTTACCAGAACACATCTACTGCCAGTTTTGTTACATGCTGACATGCTCCTCCATAAACAATCGTGGCAGAAAATAGGCCATGTCATATGTTAGGACACGGTGTGATTTCTGATCGAAGTAGAACCACGTGGTGTTCAAACTATAATTCATGCAGTTAGCTCAAACTACCTCAATGATCTATAACTGAATAATGGTAAAGAAAAAGCTCTAGCAGAATAATGATGCGTACATTGAAAGTCGATACAATGACCGCATATTCTCCTTTGGTTATAGGGATGTAAATGTTCTCATCAACGTTCAAAAGACGGTTTTGAACACCTACAAGGAAAAAGATGATCAGATCATTTGGGAACATAGATTCAGAAGCAAGTAGAATTTGTAGCAGAGCAATGGCGACTACATACTGAGGTTGAAAAAGCGACCGTTGCCATCTGGTGTTGGCTCAACCTTTAGGACCTTGCGCACTTTACCTTCATCGCTGTTTGTATAGAACAATAGTAAGTATTAAGGCTATTTTATTCACAATTCAAGAAGTAAAATACACAGGTATATTTCAAAATAAAATACATAAACAAATAACATAAGAATATAAAATTTATTGAAGCCCTGGTAAGTTATGCTACAGATAATGAATTTTGAGAGAACTTTATTACAAACATTGAATTAAAAGAGCATTGTATTGACTAGCAACCTTTTTTGGCTTGACAGACATGTTAACACAATGGTATCTTGAACAAAGTCTCTCTTTTGGCAACTAATAATCTTGATCAAAAGAAGAAAATAAAGCGTCTTCTCATATTGCCATCCTATTTCAACTATATGGTAGGCCAAGGGAATTACTAAGCATCAGGTGCACTTGTAAAGTTCCAAGACTATTTTACTTCAATTCAAAATACACAGAAATGGAGAAATTTGATTGCTGATATTTAAGTCTTTCTAAATAATTGGATTGGCAATATAGGGCAATAATCACACTGAGGATGCCCATAGCAATAACAAAAGGTTGCATTTAAGATAATGATCCACACATGTTTTATTCACACGCTTCTGTAGAAGGAGCTTGTAGTTAGATATAGCACACAAGACTAACCTCCTCCCCTTGAAAGGGTCATGAAAGAACTCACACGAATCTGTTAGACCAAGAGTAAGCAAGGTTCCCATCTCCCAGACAGATAATGAGAACACCTGCACCACAACCAAATAAGTTCATGTAAAGAACACAATATAGATTTGCTTATCTATACTACTCCCTCTGTAAAGAAATATAAGATCGTTTAGATCACTACTTTAGTAATCTCAACGATCTTATATTTCTTTAGAGGGAGTACTATATAGTGTAGCAGTGTTGGATTGCACCTAGAGCATCAATCCTAGCGACTGCTCTCCTAAATCGAACAACTGAGATTAGAGGGATTCTATATGAACAGTAGCTCGCAGCTGAATCTACTAGGTTCTGGAACCATCGCATCATACCTCCCAGAAAAGAAGAACTATGCCCCACTCTGCCATGTTGCAATTGTCAGGTTGTGATGAATAGAAGAAAGTGTAGGCTGTGAGCCGATGCCAGAGATGGTCCGGGAGGAGAAACTAAAGTTGTACTCCCTCTGAAACAAAATATAAGACGTTTTTAGACACAATCATAGTGTCAAAAAGCATCTTATATTTTGATACGGAGGGAGTAGTAAACAATTTGTGGGTTCCACCATGTACATCTTTTTTTTATTGAAAATTTCTTGGTGACACCGGGTAGTGGTTGTATTGTGCCATAAAGTTCATTTTCCGTACATCAACAATATAATTTTTTGCTTGGAATTCATTTTTCGAAGTAATGTATATCTTTTTTTTCCTTTTGTCGGAACCACACCATACTGTTAAGACGTGCATACACACTAGTTTTTGGTAACTGCAAACATAAAGCATCTGAACTTACGGAAGATCTTACAAAAGAAACCAAACAAACAAATAGAGGCTATAATACATGCTCCTAATTTCGAAATACTAACTTACAAACCAAGAAACTATCCAGTCAGGAGTCAGCTCAAAATGGCATGAATAGGTTAACAGCTTCCAACATGCCAACATTTGCTTCTTTGTGTTGAAAAAAAATGTGAATCTCAACACCTTTCTCTAACTAGTTTATGTTGGAAGTTTCTAACTTGACGCGGGAATGAACGAGCATTTCAACAGAAAATTAGGCAAGGTAGAGGAAAATCCAGTATCACCTGCTTGCGAGTCCAATCATACTGCCGGGGGCCCACGGCGGGGGCGAACTGGAGCAGCACGAACCCCTCCTTGGCCACCTTGTACGCCCCAGACTGCAAATTTCGAACCAAACACCAATCAACACTGAACAAAGATAACAAAGCAGGGCAGCACACGACGCCCAATGGCGCACCACACTCTACCTACTTCGAGCGGCACGAACTGCGGCGGCCTGGGGTCGAAGGCCAGCGCGGCCTTGCCCTTGTAGATGCTGTAGCTGGCGAACACCCTCCCGGCCTGGCCCCCAGGCACCGGCGGCTCCCTCTCCAGCGGCGGCTGCCCGTAGGCGTCGCGCTGCGACGGCGGGGCCCGGGGGTCGAAGTAGTCGGAGTGGCGCGCGGGCACGACGGAGCAGGCGGAGGAGGGCGGCGCCCTGGTGGAGAGGGGCTGGGCCGGGGCGAGGGAGTGGGGGTGGGCGGCCCTGGCGTGGCGCGGGAGGAGGGAGAGGGGCTGCGGCGAGGGGAGCGAGACGGAGAGCGGCGGCGGCATTTCGCCGAACGGGTTGGGGACGGGTGCGTGGGTGGGTGTGGACGGGGCTGTTTCGTCCGGGAGGGGTTTATCCTGTGGCGTGGTTTGGGCGGCCAGGCCCGCCGGTGACATCCGGACCGTTATGTTATCGTCTTTGGAGCCATGGAGATCCACCTCTCCATCCATGGGGGAGCTCCTAGTATACAGCGCTGCAGGCGCCCGTTAACGATCCGGCGCCTGCAGCGCTCCTAGCATGGGCCGGCCCACTAGCGTGCTGCCCTCAGCTTTTTAAAATTTTATTTGTTAGGAAAATAAAAATACGAAATCAAGAACAGTTTACAGATTTAAAGAAAAAAGGTTTATCCATTTTCAAAAAAATACGTCCGTATCTTTAAAAAAGGTTCATCAGCTATGAAAAAAGTTCATCAACTTGCAAAAAAGTTCATTCAATTTGAAAAAAAATTCATCCAATTTAGCAAAAGTTCATTAAATTTGAAAAAAGTTCATAGAAATTGAAAAGTCATATATTTTTAGAAAAAGGTCATGGAACTGAAGCAAAAGTTCATAAATAAAAAAATTCATCCATTTTCAAGACAAATGTTCATGAAATTTCGAAAAAGTTCATCAATATTAAAAAAAGTTCATCAATTTGATAGAAAAAACTTTTGAAAATTTTAAAAAGTTCATCAATATTCAAAAAGTTCACATTTTTTTTAAATCGTCAACCGGCGCCTAGATGGCCGGACCCATTTACGGACGCCATAGGCGCGAGTGAACAAAATGCACGTTAACTGGCGCCTGCGGTGCCAAATAGGAAATGTCAGATCCGCTTGCCAGACAAACCATACAAATATACCTGGCCATAAGTTGGGCTGGGCCGGGCCTAATAAAGCCCGTGACAGAATACCTAGGCCCGGGCATGGCCCGGCCCATCAATGGAAAATCCCATCGGGCCTTGGGCCGAGCCTCTTCCCTAAAATGCAAATATGTCAGGCCCAAGCCCGACCCGGCCTTCGGGCTCAAAACTTAGGCCCAGGACCGGCCCTGGGCAAGGCAGGGTCGGCTTGGCTAGGCCGGGTTTCCGGGGAAAGTATCAAGTACTCCCATCCTTGGGGTACTCCCCACGCTCCAAGTTTTAAAAAATCATTCATGGATGTTTCAAAAAATTCCGGAAAAAATGTAAATGTTCACAGGGAATGTAACTACAACCCCTAAAATTTTCAGGTCCAAACTCGAAATGCACATTAAGAAACAAAAATGTGAAATCTGGCAAGGATAGTGTAAAAGACAAAATCAACATTGGCACTATTCACATCTGGATTTCACATTTTTGTTTCTCAATGTACATTTCGAGTTTGGACCTGAAATTTCTATGGATTGTAGTCACATTCCTTGCGAACATTCATTTTTTTGAATTTTTGGAAACATTTAAGATTTGCTTTTGAACTTGGAGCACCGGGAGTACCGCAAGGATGGGAGTACCAGATTTTTTTTCCATGGCCAGGTATATCCTATAACATGCAGTTCTTTTGTAGCTTAAAAAGTAAGTCGTCTCATTTCCAAAAAAAATTATAAGTTCTCTCTTATGCTTTAGGGCTTCTAAACTAGGTATGGATTAATTGATTTAAAAGTCTCAGCCGACCTAGAGTATGGCTTATTTTTTAAGTTGAGAAGAGGCAGCTTATTTTTCAAGCCGTTCAAATGAGTTGACTCTACATTCTTTCTAAACTCTGGCAACATGAACATTGAATTAACACATTGATTCATGAAAAGCAATATCTTGATTACTTGTGTGTTTTGATGTTACTTGCTTTAGTATGCACTGTGGACAATTGCTTTGCATCGCTATTATTTTGTGTAAAACTTTTATGAGCTTAATGAGATAACCTTATTCATGTTAAGATAGCATCCCCTCCTCTTATTCCCTGCATTCTTATTTTTATAAACACACGTCATTGTGTTCGACATGTGCTCTCTGTCAACCTCGCTATTTTCCTGCAAGTTAGTTTGGCATGTACGTATTTCATTTATTGATCTTACCGATTCTTGCATTGGAGGCTCTCCTTGTTCATGCTCATTTTCTTCACTGCTCAAAAAGTTGAGTCCATAGATTCTTGATATCTGGCCTCGGCAGAGGCCTTCTTTTATTGGCTTGCATAAGGGTCAACACTAAAAAACTCAAAGCAATGGTGAAGAATCCGTTCCATATCCAGTCAGACCTTTTTAGGTGAGGTACTATTTATAGTCTTTTGGATATTTGATGTGCTTGTGACCAGCACCTTAATTGTATCCGTAGTTAGTACGAATTCCCAAAGTTCCCTACTAGCATTGCAGTTAGCATTATTATCGCAGGATGATATTAAAGGCAGGGCATATACTTACACTGAAAAACTAAGTGTCCAAATCCACAATGATTGCAAGTTTCATGATACAAGTAGAATAAAGAGGACGTAAATTCTAGCACCCATTCTAGCATTCCTTCCGTCTTCGCATCAATGGGGACCATGTGTTCTTCATGGTGTGCATCCTTTTATGCATGTTTTGCGAGTCCTCCGAAAGGCTTATTTCTCAAAGGTGGTTACAATTCGTTCTCACCTGTTGATGACTAATGCATTATCACATAAAATATCTAGGCAAAAGTAGTTAATAGGATGCACTAATATCTAGGCAAAAGTAGTTAATAGGATGCACTACATTATAGATCCTACAAAGTAGGATGCATTCTACACTCATGTTTCTTATTCAACTTAGAATCTCACGAGCACCTTCAAGAAGTATTTATTGTACAACCTGCATTCTAGCATTGCACTCGTCACATATTGATAATATTGGACCGATATCATACTCACATTGATAATTCAAATGCTCTTCGGATTCATAGTCTTCACATGATAATGGGTATTAAGTGCATGCCCTGGATGACTAATCCTTCACCATATTTAACAATTCTTTTATCTTATAATCATTGGTGATCAAGTGTGGTAGACTCATGTTGTTGGGGAACGTATTAATTTCAAAAAAAAATCCTACGCACACGCAAGATCATAGTGATGCATAGCAACGAGAGGGGAGAGTGTGTCCACGTAACCTTGTAGACCGAAAGCGGAAGCATTAGCACAACGCGGTTGATGCAGTCGTACGTCTTCACGATCCGACCGATCAAGTACCGAACGCACGACACCTCCAAGTTCTACACACGTTCAACTCGATGACGTCCCTCGAACTCCGATCCAACCGAGCTTTGAGGGAGAGTTCCGTCAGCACGACGGCGTGGTGACGATGATGATGTTCTACCGACGCAGGGCTTCGCCTAAGCACAGCTACGATATTATCGAGGTAGATTATGGTGGAGGGGGGCACCGCACACGGCTAAGAGATCCAAGGGATCAATTGTTGTATCTAGAGGTGCCCCCTGCCCCCGTATATAAAGGAGCAAGGGGGAGGCCGGCCAGCCTTGGGGTGCCCCACTTTCAGAGTGCTCTAGGCTCTGAAAGTGCGTTATATCGACTAGAGGGGGGGGGGAATAGGCGATTTTTATGAAATTCTTCACTGAGGAATTTGCCGGTGAGGAAATTCCTTAGCGAAGAACTATTTGCAGCGGAATAAGTACTCAGAGGTAAACATAACAGATTACACACATAGTCAAGATGATGAAATGAAGACTAGAACAGAGTACGAGAAGCGTAAACACAGGATAACAAGATGAAGACAAACAGATGAAGAAATTGAAGCGAGAAATTTGTGAAAGTCTTGATCAAAGTCTTCAAGCACGAGATATGAACAATATGCAACATGAATGAGGAAATGAAAGAGTTGAGGAAATAGAACCGGTCGGTTGGTGAAGACAATGATTTGGTAAACCAGTTCAATCTTTGTCTCGGTTATACGTCTGGTTGGAGCGGTGAGTATTTAAACTTGAGGACACAGTTCCGGACACCCAGTCTCGAGCCGCAACTCAGACACCCAGTCCTCACCGTATTCTCCTTGAACTAAGACCACGCAGCCTCGTCCAATCACTCGTGGTAAGTCTTGGTGACTTCCAAACCTTCACAGACTTGGTCACTCGGCGATCCACAATTCCTCTTGGATGCTCTAGACCTTGACGCCTAACCGTCGGAAGAAGCACAGTCTTCAAAGGTAACAAGCGTCGGATCCACGTTGGATCAATTTCTTCAGTGATGCTCAATCACTTGGGGTTTTGTGGGGGTTTGGTTTTGGATTTTCCTCACTTGATGATTTTCGCTCAAAGTCCTCGGAGGATGGGTTGCTCTCAAATGACAAGTGTCAAGTTCTCTCGGAGCAGCCAACCAACTAGTGGTTGTAGGGGGCGGCTATTGATAGCCTAGGGAGCAGCCCGACATGATAAGACATAAATGCCCTTCAATGATATGACCGTTAGGTGGATAAGATATTTTGGTCCGCGTGTAAGAAGACAAAGAACGGTCGGAAATTTGACTTTCAAAGTCCTCGGGGCTATCATGTTCCTCATGTGTAGGCAATTCGCCTGGCGAATTCCTAACTCCTCGATCGAACAAAGTCATCGATGACGGAAGAACTGCGTCTCATCCTTTGAAGAATTTGACTGAATCGTATGAGATTTCAATGGCTTCACTCGAAGGGATTGGTAGGTGTAGGATTTTGAGTTGAGCATCACATGGAAAATTTTCCTTAGTATTTCCTCGACCCCCTTTAACAGTACGGTGTTTCCTATGACTCAAGAAAGAGAAAATGAAACTCCGAAAACAAAAGTCTTCACGCTTCATATTCCTCGAATGAATATCAAGTCTTCGCGGTCACACCAGTTTCTTCACTTTCAAAGTCTTCAGAAAGTCTTCAGAATATCAAAGTCTTCAGTCGAAGAACTTCATTTTTAGGGGTCGACTTTCTCTGTAAATATCAAACTCCTCATAGACTTATAGACCTGTGTACACTCACAAACGCATCAGTTACTTAACCTATAAGTCTTCAATACACCAAAATCACAAAGGGGCACTAGATGCACTTACAATCTCCCCCTTTTTGGTGATTGATGACAATATAGGTTAAGTTTTTAACGGGGATAAACATATGAAGTGTAAATACTGATATTGAGGAATTTGATTGCAAGATATAGAAGAACTCCCCCTGAATATGTGCATAATGAGGAATTTGCTTTTGAGGCAATGCACATTTGAAGATTTGAATCATGGAGATCTCCCCCTATATCTTGTAATTCATACACGCATTTGATACATATACTATGAAGAATTTAAAATGCATGATGAAATATGGTGCCTGATGAGATTCAGCATGCATGCAATAGTATTAACTAGGAATGAGCATGCGGAATGTCACAACAAAGGTTTGAGCTCAAATATCACATTGAGCTTAGTGCTTCAAAAGCATCGAGCATAACACATATCTAAATCGAGCATCGAAGCACGATTAAAAGTATTGAAACACGATGCAAAGTCAGCACAATGCACGATCAAAAGTATCGAGGCACCATCGGTTTAAGATTACAACTCGATCCAATAAAAGTGTCGGAAGAACGAGAGTTGTAACTTAATAAAAACGCATATAATATAAACCCGCTTGAAGACTAACTCAGATTTCTCCCCTTTGTCATCAAATGACCAAAAGGATCGGCGAGGACTAACGCCTCGAAGATATTCAAGTTGATGGAGGCGCCGGCGTTATCGGGTTAGTTGTTGAAGTAGGGCTGCCGCAGTTGTCATCAAATCTTCATATTCATCGGTTTCACACGATGAAGAATAAGAGCTAGCCACCAAATCAGAACTTTGACTCTCTTGAATTTCTTGGAGGTGGTGCGGACCGATCATAAGCTTCACGAAGACCCATAGTCTTCAATTCTTCCATGGAATAGACATGATTGAGAACAGCCAGTGCGGTTGAGGGTTTCATGAAGGTAGTCTTGGTTTTCTTCTTTGCATTATGCGTTGAGGTCATATTGTGAAGAATTGCAGCAAATTGGCGCTTGACCCATTTCGATTGCGATCAACCTTCTAATGAAGACCGAGGAGTAACTCACGATCAGTCATCACCACTGGCGCCGTGGCTTGAGGCTGTTTCTTGGTTGAGGTATTTGCGGCGGTATCATGCGTAGCGTAATCGTCATTGGTGGAGTAAGATGCGCTTTAAACCGACCATCAATGGACGAGTGCCTTCATCAATTACAACCGCTGCCTTGCCCTTGTCATCGATGATGAAATTGGTCGCTGAGGACTTCAATGGGCGGCGAGGAAGCTGCCATGATTGAGTGTCACCTTGTAGTTCGGTGAAGATCTTGCGGATGAATCTCATGATCCAAGGCGCATATGGCTTCACTCAAAAGGTGATATTGCAATATTGGCGAGTCCTCATGAAGAAATCATGGAAGTTGATCGAACGCCATGAATGATATTAAAAGCATGTTCTTCATGATGCCAACGACGTCTTCATCATTTGACTCGTGGCCTTTGATTGGACTCATAGTCTTCGTCAAGATTCTATACGATTCGAGGCACATATAGCAAATCCTTGACGAGGAATTTGGTTCGAGGGCTTGGCACGGCTTGATGGCTTCATCAAGTACTTGCATGAAGTGATCGACGATTCATGTTCATTGTAGAGGCAACGAGCAGATTCATGGGGAGGATCAAGAGGAAGGACACGAAGCAATTCGGTTCTTTGGTGCCTTGTAGTGAGTATTTTCAGTCATCAATCCAGAACCCATGAGTTGATGTCTTGACATCTCCGGTGATGTGCGGTGGCATAGAACTAAAGAATGAGTTCTTCATTCCATCCACATATATCGGTGCGAAATTCAGCAGCCCGCATCGTGAAGAACACGGAGTCTGTGCTCGAAGCACGGCGGTGATTCCATATCCACATGAGGAATATGCTCATGGTGAAGATCTTATCCTTGTCAAATAGCGAGGAATAGAAATTTGCTTGTGTTGGAGTCGAGCGTCTTTTCCTCATTTGAGCAGAGTCATAAGGATTGTAGGCGATGAAGAACACATGCTCGAAAAGAAATCTTCAGCCTTGAACTTTTGCTTGCTCGAAAGCGGATTCTTTGGCTTGGGCAGAGGAATATCTGTAATTTGAAGCACAACCTCGGGAATCGCGATTTCGTGTTCTTCAGTCGAGAATTTCTGGTTCCTCTCCTTGTGCGCTTTGAGGATCGCAGTTGGTTCTTCACGCTAGTGGCTGGAATCTCTTCGTTGACAAATGATGTGGGATGAGTTTCTTCAGAGCCCATTTGAACAGTAGTAGTCGGTGACTGAGGAACTTGTTGAAGCGGAGTGAAGAGAGGAGTATTGGGGTGCTGACTTTCCCAAAAGTCATCGTTCATTACAGGTGTAGTGCACCCAATATCCACGTCTTCATCATCTTTTTCAATTTCCTCAACACCTGCCTCTTCAACTGTGAACTGAGGCACGGGTGAGGAAGCAACAGGAGTTGAAGGGAAAGCTTCCACTTCAATTTCTTCATCAAGCTGTTCTGAAGTAGCAACAGATTGATTTTCTTCATCTGATCCGCTTGGGATCGTGTATTCTTCTCCAAAGGGAACAATTTCCTTGGATGACATGGAGGAAATGGGAATGGCATCGATAGGATTTTCAATCGAGCTGGTCATTGGCTTCAATTTCTTCGTAGTCGAAGAATTTGACGCTTGGTGATGCCTTCCTTTTCTTTCTCGCAGCTCGTTCTGCAGCCTTTGTCTTCTTCACTTCATATGCGAAGGAAGAATTGGAGTTGGTGTTGGCGCAGGAGGAGCCGAGGATTGTGGTACAGTATCTTGAGCACAACTGGTGCGATTGTCCTGTTTCCTTGATTCTTGAGCGCACCACTAGTGGATGCCAGGAATTTCTTCAAAGAAATGGAATGGAGTCATCAGCCACGGAACTTGTTGTTGGGGAGCGTTGCGAGAAAATTAAAATTTTTCCTACGGTTTCACCAAGATCCATCTATGAGTTCATCTAAGCAACGAGTAACGGAGAGAGTTTGCATCTACATACCACTTGTAGATCGCGTGGAAGCTTGCTTGGTGATGATGGAGTCGTACTCGAGCGTGATTCAGATCACCGATGCCAAGTCTTGAGCGGACAGCACCTCCGCGTTCAACACACGACGGGACGAGCGACGTCTCCTCCTTCTTGATCCAGCAAGGGGAAGGAGAGGTTGAGGAAGACAGCACCACCGCAAAGACGACAGGCGTGGTGATGGTGGTGAAACAGTACTCCGACAGGGCTTCGCCGAGCTCTACAGAGGAGGAGATGTGTTGGGGAGGGGAGGGGCTGCGCCTTGGGAGATGTGTACAGCAGCCCCCCCCCCCTTTATATAGGCCCCCCCAGGGGGGTGGCCGGCCCCCTAGAGATCCAATCTCAAGGGGGGGGCGGCGGCCAAGGGGTGGAGTGCCCCCCAAGCCAGGTGGGGCGCCCCCCCACCCCTAGGGTTTCAACCCTAGGCGCAGGGGGTGGGCCTAGGGGGGCGCACCAGCCCCCTGTGGGCTGGTTCCCTTCCCCTTATGGCCCATGGGGCCCTCCGGGATGGGTGGCCCCACCCGGTGGACCCCCGGGACCCTTCCGGTGGTCCCGGTACTTTGCCGGTAACCCCCGAAACTTTCCCGATGGCCGAAACACCACTTCCTATATATTATTCTTTACCTCCGGAACTCCTCGTGACGTCCGGGATCTCATCCGGGACTCCGAACAACATTCGGTATTCACATACTAGTCTTCCTACTAACCCTAGCGTCACCGAACCTTAAGTGTGTAGACCCTACGGGTTCGGGAGACACGCAGACATGACCGAGACGACTCTCGGGCAATAACCAACAGCGGGATCTGGATACCCATGTTGGCTCCCACATGCTCCTCGATGATTTCATCGGTTGAACCACGATGTCGAGGATTCTATCAAACCCCGTATGCAATTCCCTTTGTCAATCGATGCGTTACTTGCGAGACTTCGATCGTCGGTATCCCAATACCTCGTTCGGTCTCGTTACGCAAGTCACTTTACTCGCATCAGTAATGCATGATCCGTGGCCAACACCTTGGTCACATTGAGCTCATTATGATGATGCATTACCGAGTGGGCCAGAGATACCTCTCCGTCATACGGAGTGACAAATCGATCTCGATCCATGTCAACCCAACAGATACTTTCGGAGACACCTGTAATGCACCTTTATAGTCACCCGATTCGTTGTGACGTTTGATACACCCAAGGCACTCCTACGGCAACCGGAGTTACGATCTCATGGTCGAAGGAATAGATACTTGACATTGGCAAAGCTTCTAGCAAGCGAACTATACGATCTTTTATGCTAAGCTTGTGATTGGGTCTTGTCCATCACATCATTCTCCTAATGATGTGATCCCGTTATCAACGACATCCAATGTCCATAGTCGGAAACCATGACCATCTATTGATCACAACGGCTAGTCAACTAGAGGCTCACTAGGGACATATTGGGGTCTAAGTGTTCACACGTGTATTATGATTTCCGGATAACACAGTTATAGCATGAACAAAAGACAATTATCATGAACATTGAAATATAATAATACTTTTATTATTGCCTCTAGGGCATATTTCCAACAGTCTCCCACTTGCACTAGAGTCACTAATCTAGTTACATTGTGATGAATCGAACACCCATAGAGTTCGGTGTTGATCATGTTTTGCACGCGAGAGAGGTTTAGTCAGCGGATCTGCGACATTCAGATCCGTGTGCACTTTGCAAATCTCTATGTCTCCATCTTGAACATTTTCACGGATGGAGTTGAAACGACGCTTGATGTGCTCGGTCTTCTTGTGAAACACAGGCTCCTTTGCAAGGGCAATAGCTCCGGTGTTGTCACAGAAGAGTTTGATCGGCCCCGACGCATTGGGTATGACTCTAGGTCGGTGATGAACTCCTTCACCCAAATTGCTTCATCGCGCTGCCTCCGAGGCTGCCATGTACTCCGCTTCACACGTAGATCCCGCCACGACGCTCGCTTGCAAGTTGCACCAGCTCTCGCTCCACCATTCAACATATACACGTATCCGGTTTGTGACTTAGAGTCATCAGATCCGAGTCGAAGCTAAGCGCCGACGTAGCCTTTCTGACGAGCTCT
This sequence comes from Aegilops speltoides, assembly GCA_021437245.1. Classification (NCBI taxonomy): domain Eukaryota; kingdom Viridiplantae; phylum Streptophyta; class Magnoliopsida; order Poales; family Poaceae; genus Aegilops; species Aegilops speltoides. The sequence continues at coordinate 55,134,031 of CM038147.1, forward strand.
TCGTCTCCTCCATAAACGAAACATGTCCTTTGTCCTTTTCGGTACTTCAGATATTCTTGACCGCTGTCCGGTGTTCCTTGCGGGATTACTTTGGTATCTTGCAACCAAACTTACGGCAAGGTTTACATCGGTCAGTACACTGACATGGCATACATAATAGATCCTATGGTGAAGCATAGGGATGACACTCATCTCTTCTTTATCTTTTGCCGTGGTGGGTGGTGAGCTGAGCTCAGTTTCACACCTTGTAACATAGGCAAGAACCCTTCTTGGACTTATCCATTTTGAACCTCTTCAAAATTTTATCAAGGTATGTGCTTTGTGAAAGACCTATGAGGCGTCTCGATCTATCCCTATAGATCTTGATGCCTAATATATAAGCAGCTTCTCCAAGGTCCTTCATTGAAAAACACTTGTTCAAGTAGGCCTTAATGCTGTCGAAGTTTTGTATCATTTCCCATCAAGAGTATGTCATCTACATATAATAGGAGAAATGCTACTGAGCTCCCACTCACTTTCTTGTAAACGCAGGCTTCTCCATAAGTCTGCGTAAACAAACGCTTTGATCATCTCATTAAAGCGAATGTTCCAACTCCGAGATGCTTGCACCAGTCCATAAATGGATCATTGGAGCTTGCATACTTTGTTAGCGTTTCGAGGATCGACAAAACCTTCCGGCTGCATCATATACAGCTCTTCCTTAAGATGTCCGTTAAGGAATGCCGTTTTGACGTCCATCGCCATATCTCATAATCATAGTATGCGGCAATTGCTAACATGATTGGACGGACTTAAGCTTCGCTACGGGAGAGAATGTCTCGTCGTAGTCAATCCCTTGAACTTGTCGATAACCCTTAGCGACAAGTCGAGCTTTATAAATGGTGACATTTCCATCCGCGTCCGTCTTCTTCTTAAAATCCATTTATTTTCTATCGCTCGCCGATCATCGGCAAGTCTGTCAAAGTCCATACTTTGTTTTCATACATGGATTCTATCTCGGATTTCATGGCCTCAAGCCATTTGTTGGAATCGGGTCCGCCATCGCTTCTTCATAGTTCGAAGGTTCATTGTTGTCTAGCAACATGATTTCCATGACAGGTTGCCGTACCACTCAGTGCGGGCGTGTCCTTGTGGACCTTGAAGTTCAATAGTAACTTGATCCAAGTATCTTGATCATCATCAATGATTTCCTCTTGATGGGTGTGGGCATTACAGAGCGGTTTCTGCGCGGCACCACTTTCCCGTTCGAGAGGTAGTACTTCATCGAGTTCTACTTTCCTCCCACTTACTTCTTTCGAGAGAAACTCTTTCTCTAGAAAGCATCCGTTCTTGGCAACAAAGACTTTGCCGGATCTTAAGTAGAAGGTATACCCGATAGTTTCCTTAGGGTATCCTATGAATCGCATTTTTCCGACTTGGGTTCGAGCTTTTCGGGTTGAAGTTTCTTGACATAAGCATCGCATCCCCAAACTTTCGAAACGACGACTTAGGTTTCTTCCCAAACCATAATTCATACGGTGTCGTCTCAACGGATTTAGACGGAGCCCTATTTAAAGTGAATGTAGCTGTCTCTAGGCGTATCCCCAAAATGGCAGTGGTAAATCGGTAAGAGACATCATAGACCGCACCATATCCAATAGAGTGCGATTACGACGTTCGGACACACCGTTTATTTGAGGTGTTCCAGTGGCGTGAGTTGTGAAACGATTCCACATTTTCTTAAGTGTGTGCCAAATTCGTGACTTAAATATTCTCCTCCACGATCGATCGTAGGAACTTTATCTTTCGGTCACGTTGATTCTCCACCTCACTCTGAAATTCCTTGAACTTTTCAAAGGTCTCGGACTTGTGTTTCATTAAGTAGACATACCCATATCTACTCAAGTCGTCGGGAGAGTGAGAACATAACGATATCCTCCATGAGCCTCAACGCTCATTGGACCGCATACATCGGTATGTATGATTTCCAACAAGTTGGTTGCTCGCTCCATTGTTCCGGAGAACGGAGTCTTGGTCATTTTGCCTAAGAGGCATGGTTCGCATGTGTCAAGCGATTCATAATCAAGAGACTCTAAAGTCCATCGGCATGGAGTTTCTTCATGCGCTTGACACCAATGTGACCAAGGCGGCGATGCCACAAGTATGTGGGACTATCGTTATCAACTTTACATCTTTTGGCATCCACACTATGAACATGTGTAATATTACGCTCGAGATTCATTAAGAATAAACCATTGACCATCGGAGCATGACCATAAAACATATCTCTCATATAAATCGAACAACCATTATTCTCGGACTTAAATGAGTAGCCATCTCGTATCAAACGAGATCCGGATACAATGTTCATGCTCAAACTTGGCACTAAATAACAATTATTGAGGTTTAAAACTAATCCCGTAGGTAAATGTAGAGGCAGCGTGTCGACGGCGATCACATCGACTGGAACCATTCCCGACGCGATCGTCACCTCGCCCTTCGCCAGATCTCCGTTTATTCCGCAGCTCTGCTGTGAGTTACAAATATGAGCAACGGCACGGTATCAAATACCGGGAGTTACTACGAGTCTTGGTAAGGTGTATATCAAATATACCTTTGGTGTTGCGGCCTTCTTATCCGCTAAGTATTTGGGGCAGTTCCGCTTCGGTGACCCTTCCCTTGCAATAAAAGCACTCAGTCTCGGGCTTGGGTCCATTCTTTGACTTCTTCCGACAGCAGACTTACGGGCGCGGCAACATCCTTGCCGTCCTTCTTGAAGTTCTTCTTACCCTTGCCTTTCTTGAACTTAGTGGTCTTATTGACCATCAACACTTGATGTTCCTTTTGATTTCAGCCTCTGCTGACCTCGGCATCGAGAACACTTCAGAATGGTCTTTACCATCCCGCATGTTGTAGTTCATCACGAAGCTCTTGTAGCTTGGTGGGAGCGATCTGGAGGATTCATCAATGACCGCCTCATCGGGAGGTTTATGTTCATTTGGGTCATACGGTTGTGCAACCCGGACATCTTGAGGATGTGCTCACCTTGTGAACTGTTTTCCTCCATCTTACAAGCTGTAGAACTTGTCGAGACATCATATCTCTCGACCGGGCATGAGCTTGGAAAACTAGTTTCAGCTCTTGAACATCTCATATGCTCCGTGATGCTCAAAACGCTTTTGGAGCCCGGTTCTAAGCTGTAGAGCATGCCGCCTTGAGCGAGGGAGTAATCATCGAGCGAGTCGCAGACGTTCAAATCGTCTTGCGTCTTTGGGAGAACAGTGGGTCACCTAACGGTGCTTCTAGGACATCTTGTTTCTTGGCAGCTATGAGGATGATCCTCGGGTTAGGACCCGATCCGTATAGTTCTGCCATCATCTTTCAGCTTGGTTTTCTCTAGGAAGCGTTGAAGTTCATGTTGACATTAGCGTTGGCCATTGATCTACAAGACATATTTGCAAAGGTTTTAGACTAAGTTCATGATAATAAAGTTCTTAATCAAAATTACGAACTCCCACTTAGATTAGACATCCCTCCGGTCATCTAAGTGTTACGATCCGAGTCGACTAGCCCGTGTCCGATCATCACGTGAGACGGACTAGTCATCATCGGTGAACATCTTCATGTTGATCGTATCTTTCATACGACTCGTGCTCGACCTTTCGGTCTCCGTGTTCCGAGGCCATGTGCGCACATGCTAGGCTCGTCAAGTTAACCCTAAGTGTTTTTTTGTGTAAAAGCTGTCTTACACCCGTTGTATGTGAGCGTAAGGATCCATCACACCCGATCATCACGTGGTGCTTAGAAACCATTTAACCGTAGCAGCGGTGCACGATTAGGGAGAACACTTCTTGAAATTTTATAAGGATCATCTTATTTACTACCGTCGTCCTAAGTAAACAAGATGTAAAAGCATAATAAACATCACATGCAATTATATAGTTGTGACATGATATGGCCAATATCATCAAGCTCCATTGATCTCCATCTTGGGCTCCATGATCATCCTGTCACCGCTTGACACCATGATCTCCATCATCATGATCTCCATCATCGTGTCTTCATGAAGTTGTCACGCTAACGACTACTTCTACTTCTATGACTAACGCGTTTAGTAATGAAGTAAAGTAGTTTACATGGCGTTCTTCAATGACACGCAGGTCATACAAAAATAAAGACAACTCCTATGGCTCCTGCGGTTGTCATACTCATCGACATGCAAGTCGTGAATCCTATTACAAGAACATGATCTCATACATCACAATTCATCATTCATCACAACTTCGCCATATCACATCACATGATCAATCGCTGCAAAAACAAGTTAGGCGTTCTCTAGTTGTTGTTGCATCTTTACGTGGCTGCGATTGGGTTCTAGCAAGAACGTTTTCTTACCTCGAATCACCACAGCGTGATTTTGTCAACTTCTATTTACCCTTCATAAGGGCCCTGTTCATCGAATCCGCTGCAACTAAAGTGGGAGAGCAGACACCCGCCAGCCACCTTATGCAACTAGTGCATGTCGATCGGTGGAACCGGTCTCACGTAAGCGCACGTGTAAGGTTGGTCGGGCGCTTCATCCCACAATACCGTTGAGCAAGAAAAAGACTAGTAGGGCAAGTAAGATGACAAGATCAGCGCCCACAACAAATTTGTGTTCTACTCGTGCAATAGAGAACTACGATAGACCTAGCTCATGATGCCTTTGTTGGGGAGCGTTGCGAGAAAATTAAAATTTTTCCTACGGTTTCACCAAGATCCATCTATGAGTTCATCTAAGCAACGAGTAACGGGAGAGAGTTTGCATCTACATACCACTTGTAGATCGCGTGCGGAAGCTTGCTTGGTGATGATGGAGTCGTACTCGAACGTGATTCAGATCACCGATGCCAAGTGCTGAACGGACAGCACCTCCGCGTTCAACACACGTACGGGACGAGCGACGTCTCCTCCTTCTTGATCCAGCAAGGGGGAAGGAGAGGTTGAGGAAGACAGCACCACCGGCAGCACGACGGCGTGGTGATGGTGGTGAAACAGTACTCCGACAGGGCTTCGCCGAGCTCTACAGAGGAGGAGATGTGTTGGGGAGGGGAGGGGCTGCGCCTTGGGAGATGTGTACAGCAGCCCCCCCCCCTTTATATAGGCCCCCCCAGGGGGGTGGCCGGCCCCCTAGAGATCCAATCTCAAGGGGGGGGCGGCAAGGGGTGGAGTGCCCCCAAGCTGGGTGGGCGCCCCCCCCTAGGGTTTCAACCCTAGGCGCGAGGTGGGCCTGGGGCGCACCAGCCCCTGTGGGCTGGTTCCTTCCCTTATGGCCCATGGGGCCCTCCGGGATGGGTGGCCCCACCGGTGGACCCGGGACCTTCCGGTGGTCCGTGATTTTGCCAGTAACCCGAAACTTTCCCGATGGCGAAACACCACTTCCTATATATTATTCTTTACCTCCGGACCCTTTAGGAACTCCTCGTGACGTCCGGGATCTCATCCGGGACTCCGAACAACATTCGGTATTCACATACTAGTCTTCCTACTAACCCTAAGCGTCACCGAACCTTAAGTGTGTAGACCCTACGGGTTCGGAGACCGCAGAACATGACCGAGGCGACTCTCGGGCAATAACCAACAAGCGGGATCTGGATACCCATGTTGGCTCCCACATGCTCCTCGATGATTTCATCGGTTGAACCACGATGTCGAGGATTCTATCAAACCACGTATGCAATTCCTTTGTCAATCGATGCGTTACTTGCGAGACTCGATCGTCGGTATCCCAATACCTCGTTCGGTCTCGTTACACGCAAGTCACTTTACTCGTACCGTAATGCATGATCCGTGGCCAACACCTTGGTCACATTGAGCTCATTATGATGATGCATTACCGAGTGGGCCCAGAGATACCTCTCCGTCATACGGAGTGACAAATCCGATCTCGATCCATGTCAACCCAACAGATACTTTCGGAGACACCTGTAATGCACCTTTATAGTCACCCGATTACGTTGTGACGTTTGATACACCCAAGGCACTCCTACGGCAACCGGAGTTACACGATCTCATGGTGAAGGAATAGATACTTGACATTGGCAAAGCTTCTAGCAAGCGAACTATACGATCTTTTATGCTAAGCTTGTGATTGGGTCTTGTCCATCACATCATTCTCCTAATGATGTGATCCCGTTATCAACGACATCCAATGTCCATAGTCAGGAAACCATGACCATCTATTGATCACAACGGGCTAGTCAACTAGAGGCTCACTAGGGACATATTGGGGTCTAAGTGTTCACACGTGTATTATGATTTCCGGATAACACAGTTATAGCATGAACAAAAGACAATTATCATGAACATTGAAATATAATAATACTTTTATTATTGCCTCTAGGGCATATTTCCAACACTTGTGTTCTCATCAGCACGCTGAAAGTCATCAGCAGTGCTGGCATGTTCTTCAGCAGGCTGAGCAGATTCTTCAGCCTGAGGATTTTCTTGTTGCGATGAAGCTGCAACAGTTGACATTCTATTCGTCAGAGTGACGAATCTCACCTTGGCTCCTTGCCAGTCAGCATTGTAAGCATCAAAATCCTTGCTGAGTGGTTGGATTTCTGATTGAGCTTTAAGAAGTTCTTCAGGAGTCAAGTTGATGATGTTTTTCCTCAGAAGCTTCTCTTTTCTTGCTTTTGCTCTCTTCAATTCACGAGCCTTTTCAAATTTCCATTTCTCTTCAGAGATGAAATGGTTCAGCATGTGACTTTGACCAGGAGTCAGTGGCAAATCCGGAAGAGGAGTGTGTGGATCCTGATGCCATAGGTCAATGAAGTCGAGGATCTTCTTCGGATCCAAAAGCAGAGGCACACTTGTTCCTTTGGCTCTAGCGGCCTTGGTCATCTGTCTCGATGATTTCTTCAAGTTCTTCATCGAGGCTTCATCACCGGAGGGCGTTGAATGCAACCTGTTTCTTCTTTGGACTTGGCGAGGACCGTGTCCAGCAGCTTGCTTTTGTCTTGATGAGAGTGGGACTGTTGAGGACATTGGTGCGGTGAGGAACTTGTGAAACACCGAAGAAATGGAGAATCCTTGAGTCCTTTGACAAGTTGCAAGATGCACAGTGTTGAGGACTTGGAGGAGCTCTTGAGGATTTTGAATGAGCAGCAGCAGATCGAGGAATTTGCCGTAAGGGCGCGACTGAGAAACCGGGCCGTGAGGGCGCTGACGGTGAAGCACTTGGCTTGCGTGCCGGCTTCTTTGGCATTGATTTCCTCGGTTTGACCGAGGGCTCAGCGGCAGCAGCAGCAGCATGATATCCTCATTGAATTTCCTCACCGCCTCCTTGGCTGTCTAGCCAATTTGGCTTGGCGCTGGACCATTCTTCAGAAAGTCTTCACCACGTTTGACGCTGGTGGGATCAACAACTTGGCGGTGCGGAGGAGCTCTTGGGCATGGAGGATTCAGAGCGAATTTCCTCATGTACTTAGGAGTGACATAGCGGTATTCTCGCCATTCTCGTGCCCATCTCCTTTCTATTCTCTCAGATCGACTTTGCGCTGGTTCTTAGTTTCCTTGCCAAACTTGGATTCATCGGTGTGCGATGAGTACGTGTATATTTCCTCGGGAATTTCAAAAGCGATCATGACTTCGGTTTCTTTCCTCCCTTCTGCGGTCTCTTGCCTTACGCCATTTTCTTGGTGAGGAATTTGAACAATAGAGCACTCTGAAGAAGTATGCAGTTTTCTTCGAGGAACGCCGCAAATGAGTTAAGTTGATGAGAACCTAGTGATTCAGCGGCGGACATGAGTACTGTGAGCAGAGTGTAGGTGCGAGGAATTTGGAGAGGTCATATCGTTCTCGTAAGATTTTTCAAAAGAAACGAGTTTTGAGGAATTTGACCAGTTTGAGCCTTGAGGAATTTCACTAAGCGTTTCGTCTTAGGTTCCAGAGTTGTACAGATCGAAAATCCGCACAATTGAGGAATCTTGAAGAAATGAATGCTTAGGGAGATAAATCAAGAACATATAGTGTGTGAGGTGTTCATATGTGAAGATTTTGAGGAGTAACAACACCTTTGAAGATTTTCAGAAAGATTTGAGAATCAACGCGAGTAATAAAAGTGACTTTTAATTACCCGAACTGAAGAACACGACGAACAGATTAGATCTTCCACGCCCTAACTTGGCAGAGGAAGACGACTACGGCGGCGGCGGAGTGAAGATTTCCACGACCAGCGCGAGTACGACGGCGATGAGGTCGAGGCAGTGAAGCTTTTCCTCACCGGCGGCGATGGAGTAGCGGCGGCGCTAGGGTTTGAGGAGAGCTCGAGTGAGAGACAGCGATCGAGCGGAGTAAATGAAGTGAGGAGGGTAAAGGGGGTATTTATAGTCACGGTGAAAAACTGTTCGCCCGAAGATTTTGGACGAACATGCCCCTGCCCTTTCTCCTTCACGCGACGTGTGTCACCCACGTACTGTGCAGATGAGATCATGTAAGATCGTGGGTGATTAAACTAATACATCATGGGATGCGGAACAGTTTGAGCGGTAAAACCGAAAACTTGGATAAGATTTGTTTAAAAGTTTCGTTCGCAAATTCTTCAGCTGTCAAGGACTAGTGAAGACTTTGAACGAGTTTCAATCGAACGCACATGAAGAATTTGTGAACAGATTGGGTTGAGTATAGCATAGAGGGAAGGTCCGATCACATTCACTTAGCGAAATCGCAACTTGAAGAATTAGCAATAAGTGAATTTGAGAGGACATAAACTCATATATATATATAGCCAATGAAAAACGGCGACGGAACTACTGAAGATTTTGCAAAGTTGAAGAATTTGAAAAGCGAGGAATTTCAAAATGAGGAAAACTCAGATTGAAGATTTTCAACTTTTGTGGTGGCATAGCCCACAGTATAAGAATGATGATTTCAGACACCGCGTACAATTGTCGAGGGTTACGAGAATCAAATTCTTCATTGATTTCTTCACACTTAGAGTGTTATTCTTCATTGATTGAGGAACAACGTTTCTTCATGTGTTGCACATCTAAGTCATCAATTATGCATAAGGGTTAGGATGTGTGTCCTTTTCAAAGAACATTCAAGATTCTAAGATATTTAGCTCACACCGCAACTTGCTAAATCTCTTCTCATCCAAGGGCTTGGTGAAGATATCAGCTAGTTGTTCTTGAGATTCACATGCTCGATGGAGATATCGCCTTCAACACATGATCACGAAGAAAATGATGACGAATCTGGATGTGCTTAGTCTTGAGTGCTGAAGCGGGTTGTGAGCAATCTTGATGGCACTCTCGTTGTCGCAGAGGAGAGGCACATTCTTCACGTTAGCGCCATAGTCCTTGAGGTTTGCTTCATCCAAAGCAATTGAGCACAAGCATGACCCAGCAACAATATATTCAGCTTGAAGAGAGAAGCGGTGATACGATTACTGTTTCTTGAGGACCAACGGACCAAAGATCGTCGAGGAAATGACAAGTGCCGATGTTGACTTGCGGTCCACACGATCACCAAAGCATAGTCGAGTCGAGAATATCCAATGAGATCAAAAGCAGAGCCCTTGGGGTACCATAATCCTAGTGTTGGTGTGTGAGCTAGATATCGAAGAATATGCTTCACAGCCTTATGGTGTGATTCCTTGGTGCGGCTTGAAATCGGGCACACATGCAAACACTAAGCATTATATCTGGCCTAGATGCACATAGGTACAATAAAGAACCAATCATGGAGTGGTATACCTTGTGATCGAAGTCGATACCATTTTCATCGATGCATAGATGACCATTTGTGGGCATAGGAATTTTGACGCCTTTGCAATCTTGCATGCGAATTTCCTCGGTACATCTTTGAGGTATTTCTCTGGGATATGAATATGCCATTTCTTATTGTTGGCGAATTTGAAGACCTAAGAAGAATTTCAACTCTCCCGTCATAGACATTTGATATTCTTCACTCATCATATAGGCAAATTCATCACTATATCGTTGGTTAGTACAGCCAAAGATAATATCATCAACATATATTTGGCACACAAACAGTTCACCATCATATGCTTTAGTAAATAGAGTAGGATCGAGTGAACTGGTGTGAAGCCATTCTTCACGAAGAATTCCTTGAGCAGTATCATACCACGCCGAGGGGCTTGCTTGAGGCCATAGAGAGCCTTTTTAGTCGAAGACTTTGTCGATTCTTGGGATCTTCAAAACACGGGGTTGAGCAACATATACTTCTTCCTCAAGCTTACCATTGAGGAATGCACTTTTCACATCCATTTGATGTAAGATGATATCATGATGGTTAGCATAGGCAAGTAAAATGCGAATAGCTTCAAGTCTAGCAACATGTGCAAAAGTTTCATCGAAATCAATTCCTTCAACCTGTGTGTAGCCTTGAGCTACTAGTCGTGCCTTATTCCTCACAACAAGGCCATTTTCATCTTGCTTGTTGCGGTAGATCCACTTTGTGCCAATGATATTATGTTTGCGAGGATCTGGGCGATTGACCAATTCCCAGACATTGTTCAACTCAAACTGATGTAATTATTCTTGCATAGCCTGAATCCACTCCGGCTCCAGAAATGCTTCATCTACCTTAGTGGGCTCTGAGATAGAGATAAAAGCATAGTGCCCACAAAAGTTAGATAAGTGTGAGGCTTTTGAGCGGGTGAGAGGACTGTGCGTTGATGTCATCGATGATCTTCTCCACTTGCACTTCTTTTGCAGCGTTGATGAGTTGGTTGTCGCCGAGGATTTTGATCAGCATTTTCTTGACACCAATTTCCTCATCATGTTCTTGAGTGCATCACTCGGCGTTCTTCACGAACATGAATGAATTCTTCACAGATTCTTGATGGGAATGACATCCTCGGTTGCCTTGTGCTTGATAACATCCTCGGTGCTAGTTCATCTAACATGAAGGTAGGTGCTCTCTTTGCGAGCCATTAGTTTCATCGAACCGCACATCTCTGATGTCGACAATCTTGTGAAGAACAATGTTGAAGACTCAGAGGTGTGCGTAGTCCTTCCGTAACCAAGCATAAAACCTTCATGTGCTTTCGGTGCAAATTTAGAGTTGTGGTGAGGATCTCTAATCCAACATTTAGCAATCAAGACTTTGAAATAACTCACATTGGGTTTCTTGTCGTTGAGGAGTTCATATGCGATCTTCTTGAAGAATTTGTGAAGATATACTCTGTTGATGATGTGGCAGCAAGTATCAATTGCGTCAATCCAAAACGCCGAGGCGTTTTGTATTCATCAAGCATAGTGCGAGCCATCTCAACAAGAGTTCTGTTCTTGCGCTCCACGACGCCATTTCTTTGAGGAGTATAAGGAGCAGATAATTCATGAGTAATACCAAGTTCATCAAGATAGGCATCAAGACCAGAATTCTTGAACTCGGTTCCATTGTCACTTCGATATGCTTGATCTTCACACCAAAGTTGGTTGAAGCCCTCGAGGAAAATCGTTTGAAGACTTCCCGCACTTCATGTTTGTAAGTAACAATGTGTACCCATGTATATCGAGAATAATCATCAACAATGACAAAACCATATAGAGATGCATCATTAGTATTTGCTGAATAATGATTAGGTCGAAGAGGTCCATGTGAAGCAATTGAATGGACGAGTAGTGGTCATGATAGTCTTATTTGGATGCTTGGCCTTGGTCATTTTCCGCTTCACATGCTCCACACAAGTGATCCTTGAGGAATTTGACATTCTCAATGCCAATAACATGCTTCTTCTTCGCAAGCGTGTTCAAATTCCTCATGCTGCATGACCAAGTCGTCGATGCCATAGCCAGCCTTCTAAGGCTTTTGCAAGTAGACACATGGCTGGTTGTGGTCCCAGAGAAATCAACAATATACAGATCTCCTCTCCTAAAGCCTTGAAGACTTTGGAATTGTCGACTTCCATAATCACAACACAACGATATTTGCCAAAGACAACAACCATATCAAGATCACACAAAGCATTGAGATCGACATGAGATTGTATCCTAAGGATTCAACAAGCATGACTTTGTCCATGTGCTTATCCTTAGAGATAGCAACCTTACCAAGACCCAATACGACTTTTGCCTTTGTCGGCAAATATGATATGCTTCAGAGGTGACGGTGATAAAGGGCATCCATCAATAGATTCTTGTCACCGGTCATGTGATTTGTACACCCACTATCGAGGACCCATTCGGTGGTTTTGGGTTGATCATCCTGCAGATGAATTAGTGTAACTTACAATCTCATATGCTTCATCGGTGAAGAATATGATATCAAGTTCATCGATGAATTTCATCAAGCGATAAGCAGATATAGCAATATGAGGGCGTGTGAAATGAAAGTTCATTTCATCATGATTCGCTTGCGTCCTTTCGAGCATTTTGTCGGGTCCCAAACAAATTCTTGAGACGTTCGAGCACGCCGGAGACTGACCCTCGCAGAAGAGATTAGTTCTTTTCTTCACCACCCACATCCGGAGGGGTGGCAAAGAGTTCATCATCCTGCGAGCACCATGTGAGAAAGGTGGCAAAGAGGCCAAACCATTTCGTTTAGAATAGGAGGGTTAGGGTAAGCATATGAATAAGCGAGTAATTCTTGAGGACTTATGAACATAATGGTTTGAAGAATAATGCACATATTCATAGCCCTTAGCTTTACCTGCGAGACAGATTTGTGAGCATGATAATAATCATATGAGGACTTTGATCCAGTTGAGAATTTGATCCTCGTGAAGAATTTGGTCCATATGAGGATTTGGATCCATATGAAGAGTTTGGTCCATATGAAGAATTTGATCTGGGGTTCCTGTTCTTCACTGGTGGTGTCATGAGGACATTCACCTGAAGACTTTCAACACAGCTTTTGGGAACCCAGATTTTCTTCATAGGGGAACCGTTCCTGCAGTTAGTGCCAACATATCTAGCAAATACTTCACCATTCTGATTTTTGAACAGTTTATAGTTGGAGTCAAATGACTCATCAGAAGAATGAGGAGATTCACATGTAAAGCCAGATAAGTTAGATGGATCAACTGGAGGTCCCTTTGCGGCAACCCATGAGGTTTTGGGATACTGCTCAGGTTTCCAATATGTTCCATCGGCATTCAGTTTCCTCTCAAAGGCAATACCCTCTTTCCTAGGGTTTCTGTTGAGGATCTGCTTTTTGAGCACATCACAAAGTGTCTGATGCCCTTTGAGGCTTTTGTACATGCCTGTCATGTACAATTCCTTCAACCTGCATTGTCAATTGATACTAGCAAAGTCCTCAGATGAGGAATTAGTAATAGCAGAGGCAGATGAAGAATTTGTAACATTTGAAGCATTTGAACATTCAGGTGAAGAATTAGCAGATTCACGTTCAATGCCCTTTAAGCATGGAGGAACAAATTCTTCCTGAGAAGTGCTGATTTGTTGAGCTAGTAATGAATCGCGCTCCTTCTGAAGATCTTCATAACCTACTCTTAGCTTTTCAAGATCTGCCTTTCTTTGAATAGCTTCAAGAGAAAGCTTCTCATTGTCTTGTTTTTCTTGAAGAAATTCATAAGAAAGTTTCTCATGATCAGACAAGAGAGAGTTATGATGACCTTGAAGGTTATCATACTTAGACTGAAGTCTCTGAAGATTTTCAGTCAGGGCTTTAGTGCGATCCATTTCTTCACCCAACATATCATCACTTTTATCTAGCATGTTTTGAACCTTTTCAAGAGCCCGTTGTTGTTTCACAACAATTTTAGCAAGTTTAGAGTAGCTAGGCTTAAGATCCTCATCAGATTCATTTTCACTAGAATCAGAGGAGTTATATTTGAGTACCTTAGCTGCTTTTGCCATGAAGCAATAGGTGGGAGCGTAGCCATCATTATCTTCATCAGACTTGTTGGTGGAATCAGTTTCTTCAGTATTGAAGATGGACTTGCTGACAAAAGCAGAGTAACGGCCGGACTCGCCACACGGACTCAGATTCTTGAGACTCCTCCTCTTCATCATTTTCCTCAGATTCGGCTTCAGAGTCCATTTCCTTGCCAATGAATGCCCGAGCTTTCTTGGAGCTGCCCTTCTTGTGAGATGAAGACTTTGATGGTTTTGAAGACGAAGATTTTGATTTCTTCTTCTTCTTCATTTCATCAGAACTGTAGTCCTTGTATTTCTTCTTCTTCATTTCCTTTTCCCACTGAGGACAATCTTGAATATGGTGACCAGGCTTCTTGCATTTGTGGCAAAGTCTTCTCTTGTAGTCACTGGAAGAAGAATCACTTCCCCTTGAGGGTTTTCCAAAGCGACCACGTCTTGTGAATTTCTGGAATTTCTTCACAAGGAGAGCTAGATCTGGCTCGATTCTTCAGATCACCAAGGCTACTACCGAATCCTCACATTGAGTCGACACAACCTTGGCCTTGAGGCACGTGGTTTGCCATAATTTGAGCCATAGAGATCTCTCTTTTAGCAAGTGGAACTCGTGAGTGTTAAGCCTTTCGAGGATATCAGCAGGATCAAGTGACTTGTAGTCAAGACGCTCTTGTATCATCGGTCCCAGAGTATCAAATGAGGAATCAGCGATCTTAGCAGTTTCTTCACCACTTCATGGTCGGTGATGTCGGTGGCACCGAGGGCTTGAAGCTCATTTGAGATGTCGAGAAGGCGATCGAAGGTTTGTTGAACATTTTATTTGTCGAGTCTTTTGAAGCGGTTGAAGAGATTCGAAGAACATCAACTCGAGAGTCACGCTGAGTTGAGACTCCTTCATTTACTTTGGACAGCCTATCCCGAGATAAGCTTGGCGGTTTCCAAAGCACTCACTCTTCCATACCGTCCTTTGCTCGGATGGCCACAGATGATATTCTTCGCTTGAGAGTCGAGTTGTTTGAATCTCTTCACATCATGGCGGTCGGTGTTTGATGGGCAAATGGGGACACCATTTTCCACAACATACCGTAGATCATTATCAATTGCCTCAAGATGCATCCGCATCTTGTTCTTCGATAAGGGATAGTCCGTTCCATCAAAGGTAGGACACCCAGCCGAGACCTTGATCATACTGCGGTCGACATAACTAGAACTCGGTGGTTAAACCAAAATCACACGTAACAAGGAGTACCTCGCTCGATACCAATTGAAAGTGCGTTATATCGACTAGAGGGGGGTGAATAGGCGATTTTTATGAAATTCTTCACTAAGGAATTTGCCGGTGAGGAAATTCCTTAGCGAAGAACTATTTGCAGCGGAATAAATACTCAGAGGTAAACATAACAGATTACACACATAGTCGGCATGATGAAATGAAGACTAGAGCAGAGAGTAGAAGCGTAAACACAGGATAACAAGATGAAGACAAAGCGGTGAAGAAATTGAAGCGAGGAATTTGTGAAAGTCTTGATCAAAGTCTTCAAGCACAGATATGAACAATATGCAACGAGAATGAGGAAATGAAAGAGTTGAGGAAATAGAACCGGTCGGTTGGTGAAGACAATGATTTGGTAAACCAGCCCAACTGCTGTCTTAGTTATACGTCTGGTTGGAGCGGCCGAGTATTTAAACTCGAGGACACACAGTCCGGACACCCGATCTCGAGCCGCAACTCGGGACACCCGATCCTCACAGTATTCTCCTTGAACTAAGACCACGCAGGCCTCGTCCAATCACTCGTGGTAAGTCTTCAGGTGACTTCCAAACCTTCACAGACTTGGTCACTCGGTGATCCACAATTCCTCTTGGATGCTCTAGACCTTGACGCTAACCGTCTGGAAGAAGCACAGTCTTCAAAGGTAACAAGTGTCGGATCCACACAGGATCAATTTCTTCAGTGATGCTCAATCACTTGGGGTATTGTGGGGGTTTGGTTTTGGATTTTCCTCACTTGATGATTTTCGCTCAAAGTCCTCGGAGGATGGGTTGCTCTCAAATGACAAGTGTCAAGTTCTCTCGGAGCAGCCAACCAACTAGTGGTTGTAGGGGCGGCTATTTATAGCCTAGGGAGCAGCCCGACATGATAAGACATAAATGCCCTTCAATGATATGACCGTTAGGTGGATAAGATATTTTGGTCCGCCGCCAAGAAGACAAAGAACGGATCGGAAATTTGACTTTCAAAGTCCTCGGGGCTATCATGTTCCTCATGTGTAGGCAATTCGACTTTGGCGAATTCCTAACTCCTCGTCGAAAGCAAAGTCATCGATGACGTAAGAACTGCGTCTCTGTCACTAAAGAATTTGGTGAATCGTATGAGATTTCAATGGCTTCACTCGAAGGGATTGGTAGGTGTAGGATTTTGATTTGAGCATCACATGGAAATTTTTCCTTAGTATTTCCTCGACCCCTTTAACGAAGACGGTGTTTCCTATGACTCAAGAAAGAGAAAATGAAACTACGAAAACAAAAGTCTTCACGCTTCATATTCCTCGAATGAATATCAAGTCTTCATGGTCACACCAATTTCTTCACTTTCAAAGTCTTGTAAAGTCTTGAGAATATCAAAGTCTTGATCGAAGAACTTCATTTTAAATTCGACTTTCTCTGTAAATATCAAACTCCTCATAGACTTATAGACCTGTGTACACTCACAAACGCATCAGTTACTTAACCTATAAGTCTTCAATACACCAAAATCACAAAGGGGCACTAGATGCACTTACAACGATATTATCGAGGTAGATTATGGTGGAGGGGGGCACCGCACACGGCTAAGAGATCCAAGGGATCAATTGTTGTATCTAGAGGTGCCCCCTGCCCCCGTATATAAAGGAGCAAGGGGGAGGCCGGCCAGCCTTGGGGCGCACCAAGGAGGGGAGGAGTCCTCCTCCTAGTAGGAGTAGGACTCCCCTCTCTCCTAGTCCAACTAGGAAAAGGAAGGGGGAAGGAATGAGAGGGAAAGGAGAGGAGGAAGGGCGCCTCCCTAGTCCAATTCGGACCCCCTATAGGGAGGGGGCGCAGCTGCCCCTTGTGGGCTGCCTTCCCTCTTCCCTATGGCCCATGTAGGCCCAATAGCCCCTCGGGGTTTCCGATAACCCCCCCCCCCCAGCACTCCGATAAATACCCGAATCACTCGGAACATTTCTGATGTCCGAATATAGTCGTCCAATATATCGATCTTTACGTCTCGACCATTTCGAGACTCTTCGTCATGTCCTTGATCTCATCCGGGACTCCGAACTACCTTCGGTACATCAAAACACATAAACTCATAATATAACCGTCATCGAACTTTAAGCGTGCGGACCCTACGGGTTCGAGAACTATGTAGACATGACAGAGACACGTCTCCGGTCAATAACCAATAGCAGAACCTAGATGCTCATATTGGCTCCCACATATTCTACGAAGATCTTTATCGGTCAAACCGCATAACAACATACGTTGTTCCCTTTGTCATCGGTATGTTACTTGCCCGAGATTCGATCGTCGGTATCTCAATACCTAGTTCAATCTCGTTACCGGCAAGTCTCTTTACTCGTTCCGTAATACATCATCCTGCAACTAACCCATTAGTTACTATGCTTGCAAGGCTTATAGTGATGTGCATTACCGAGTGGGCCCAGAGATACCTCTCCAACAATCGGAGTGACAGATCCTAATCTCAAAATCGCCAACCCAACAAGTACCCGGAGACACCAGAGAGCACATTTATAATCACTCGATTCGCCAGACGTTTGGTAGCACACAAAGTGTTCCTCTGGTAAACAGGAGTTGCATAATCTCATAGTTATAGGAACATGTATAAGTCATGAAGAAAGCAATAGCAACATACTAAGCGATCAAGTGCTAAGCTAACAGAATGGGTCAAGTCAATCACATCATTCTCCTAATGATGTGATCCCGTTAATCAAATGACAACTCATGTCTATGGTTAGGAAACTTAACCATCTTTGATTAACGAGCTAGTCAAGTAGAGGCATACTTGTGACACTATGTTTGTCTATGTATTCACACATGTATTATGTTTCCGGTTAATACAATTCTAGCATGAATAATAAACATTTATCATGAAATAAGGAAATAAATAATAACTTTAATTGCCTCTAGGGCATATTTCCTTCACATGTCTCTCTTCTCCTCCATTGCAACTTTCATCTATTCAAGAATACTCACCCCGAAAGAGGAGATTATCACTTTTCCATTCATTCTTTAAAAAAAATTGGATTGCTTACCACATGTGTCATGTGGTACTTTTCTATTCATTCTTGGTTTAAACAAAAAAGGGTAAGATAAATAACAATAAACAAAAATCTAAATACGACTGGGAAGGTAAGGACCAAGCGTTATGCTTCTCGGCAATGGCATCATAGAGAGCTTGATGCCTTGCAAGTTCACAGGGTTGTGTCAAGCCCAGAATTCACCAGAAGTATTTTAACCTAATTCTATATCAAACTAGGGAGAAAAAGGAAAGCAACTACTAACCCGGCTACTACATTGCCACATGTAATATACACACACCGCTATGCTCGCATGCAAACCGTAGTTTGGAAATATTCTAGAAAAACAAGAAACAACAAAGTTAACTAAGTCAGGGGAAAAAATGCAAAGTAAATACTAAGGCTAAACCGTAAAGTGACTATGGAGATTTAATGCAATTTTTACTTGAGCAAAGGTGGTGTCTTGGTAATGGATCAATAGTACTCGGTGGCGTTTTTGGTGTTAATATATACTAGATCATTATGGCGCGCGTTGCTGCGCCCGTCTATTTTTACGAATAAATGGTATGTACTTCTATAAGTATAGATGCGGAAAATGAAAGTTAAATAGGTCTATAGTAAAAGAATATGTTGCATATTTTAAGCTTGGCTATTTCTTATTATCAATGTCACTGGATGCATTTCTATAGTAGTAAGAAAAATATATTGAAAAAGACTTGGCATGCATGCATTCGATCAATCCACAAACCACACCAAATGCTTCTTCACGAGATTTTATTTCCGCAAGGACACACACATTTTCAGGAAAAGAGATCAATTGCAACCTTTTCATGACTTGCGGCAAGGAACGACTAAATTTGGTGACAAATTATGCACAGAAATAACATGGACAATTGTAAGGCTTTTATTACCTTTTGTGACTATGCTGCATCCTGGTCCTCGTCCTTCCTCCTTTCCTCGGTGGCAGCAACGCACCAACGGTTTGCCCTAGGCACAAAAGCGCATGGGTGGATAAGTCAGCAGTTAAACAAAATAGCTTATGATGAAGCACTACCTATTTTGATCTTGCAAGTGCAGACGAAGCAATACCTACATAGGTAGTCAATTTTTAACTGCATCAATTAGAGTAATAATCATATCTAATTTTTAAATAGATGCAAGGCTTCAGTTTTGGTTACCCAAACTGAAATATTTAACTATACTAAATAATAAAACAAGCATACTTTAAAAAATGCTCCAGGATTTACTGCATGAAGCAGTCATTGCCCAAGGTTAAAAAATAAGTTGTACCCGTAAATCTTCGAACAGTTTTTCTCCTAAAAAAATGCGATGATACACATTAGATGGGAGGAGTGAGCAGCTATATCCAAGCCACGGCAAGAAAGAATCATCACGCATCCATATTGAGAAAACGGCAGAAGGTAATCTTCGTTCAATATAGCTACATCGGCTGAGAAACCCACCAAAATAAAATACAGAACGAACTCACGGCTTATGAGTTAGGATTTGGACAAAACAAAGCAAAGAGAAGGGCAGGCATGTAGAACCGAACGATGTATAAGAAATCAACCGCATTATTGCCTCCATACCCTTCTCTCGTTGGTGATGCTGCCCCTCACGGCGTTGCAGCGGGGGAGGAAAACGGGCGCATGGCTACGGTTAATTAGGCCCTGGCCGCGGCGGCACACCCATGGTTCGCCAGAGGAGACATGGTCAGAGGGGAATGACGGTGGCGGCGGCGGTGGCGGTGACGGCGGCGGCGGCGAGACGGAGGTTCGTGGATGAGCGAAGCAGAGAGACATGGGAATGAAGCGACCCCATGCGCGCAGCCGCCGCCGAGACGAACGGAGTCGTGGGGATTGGAGACATGGGAATGAAGCGACTCCCTGCGCGCAGCCGCTGCCGAGACGAACGGAGTCGTCGGGATCGGAATTATTGGGCCTACGGGCGCCTTTGACTGTCGGGCCCGATTAAGGAGATAACTCCCAGGTCGGGCTGCAGAGCAGCTGCCCAGTTATCGTGGGCCGAGCAGGTCGCGCGATTTGAGAGGTTAAAAATGAGCACATGCAAGCGGTGAAACGACCCTGAGATCTGAACCGTGGATAAGTATGATCGGACGGCCAAGGACTTCAAATCGCTGTGGGGAGCTACATCGGACGGCCAAGGACTTCAAATCGCTGTGGGGAGCTGTAGCTCGCCCCGTTTTACTGTTTCTCAATCAATACCACTAGTACTATCTGTGTCACTGCCACTTAGTTGGGCACTGCCCCAAGCTGCCGCTTAGCAAGGAAACTCAATTGCCCTCTTCTCGCTGCACACATGCCGCAACAAAGGAAGATATTAAGGTCATAAATCTCTACCTAATAATAAAGCAAATTGGGTTTCGGCGGTCCATCACGCACTTTTGCAGAAAACCTCCTGCATTTTTTATGAATTAACCCGCAGTACACACTTAAGTCAAACCGAACCGTTATTTTACATTTTTACGAAACTCCCCCTGACGTATTAGATAATTCACCTGCCGATTATATATAAGTCAAACACATGTTTTTTCTAAATTATCCATATCTTTTAAACCGTAACTCCGATTTTAACATGTTATATATGAAAATAGATTAGAAAAATGTGTAGAATCTGAATATGACGTTATTTTGTTTGTTAAATATTTTTAAAATATTATTTTGGAAGATATTTAAGTCAAACAAATATTTTTCTTAATTATCCATATCTATTAAATCGTAACTCTGATTTTAACATGTTATATATGCAATTTGAATAGAAAAATATGTAGAATTTGAACATGATGTTATTTTTACCTATTAAATATTTTAAAAGCAAACTTGTAACCTATAGGGCACGTCCGTTTTTCTTTCATACCGCGACGATCTGGATTGCAAATAAACAACCACTAAAATAATAAAGAGACGAAAGAAAACATCGATAACCACACATGAACACCTCTGAACAAACTGGCAGGGGAAAAACAACATTCAAACACACTTTAATTTGTGTGAACACTGAGGCCACTGAAGGTGAGAAGGAGGATAAGCGGCAACACAAAAATGATGCCTCGCTAAAATAAAGGGCATGAACATATTATAGTTATTGGGTTAAGAGTGTCTGCTATTTTTTTCTCCCGTTGCAACGCACGGGCTCTTTTGCTAGTATAGATCAAAAGGTATTAGTTTCCGTTGACAACTATGTTCCCTAGATAAGTCATGCTCCTCTTGAGATACAAAAGGTTATCGTTTCTAAGGTCTATTGATTCACACAAATACCTATCAACTTCACATGCTGTCTGGAGAGTTGGTTGTCTCCAACTACGTTGGTGGATTAGACATATGCAATCACAAATTTAACCCGAGTGTCCCAAAGACTTAACTTTGACACATGAGCTAAATGGCTTGCTTGGAAAAATATTTCAAGGTATTCAATCATTGAAGGGATGCGTTCTGATTAAACACGAACACACACGCACACGCACATGCATACTTTAATCTTGCTTCACTTTTGACACTTCTTAATAGTATGATTTTTATTATAACTCGATCAGTAATTAAAAATACTGGAAAAAGCTACTCACTAGTCTTCAGCATTGAAATGCCATTTTGAAGAATTCAATGTTCTCACAACATATTTAGGGGTTATCACCACTGACTAAACCAAATCATCTAGGACTTTGACCTATGTATACCTACAAACGCATTAGTATCTCAACTGTTTCGTCCAAGACTCACAAAAGGAGAACTAGATACACTTACAACTCCTTTTTAATCAGAGATCCCGAAACCCTTTTCAGAAGAGTTGCTTGGAGATTTGAAGCAACAAAAGGAGGCTTTCAATACCACTTTATTGCATTTGAGAAGTAGCACATACGAGAAGGTGATATAATAATCCAGTCAACGATCTTCTTGTAGTTGTAACACCATGCGCAAACAAAAGTTTGTCGATGCAGAGCATGGCGAGAAGCCACAAATAGCCTAGGTGCCTATCATTGATGTCGTCCGGAATCAACCAAGGTCGCCCGCCCATTGTACTGGTGCGCACCACGACGATGACTAGCCCCAAGCTCGCATAATTGCCCAGTGAAAATGCTGCATTGGAGAGCCCTGAGCACACACTGCGCATGGCTTCCAATGCCTGGTCATAGGAGAACTCCATTTGTCCAATGATGGTGAACACCTCTGTGGCCCCTCCCCCCATGAAAAAAAAATTAGAATTGAAAAACATATTTTATAAATTCATGAACATTTTAAAATTTTGATATTTTTTACAAAATTCACGAAGATTTTAAACATTAATGTACATTTAATAAAAGTAGGAAATTTTTAATTGAAAGCCGTATGAAATAAAAAACCAGCCGAAAATTTAAAAACAATCAGCTTCAAATCAGATAAATGGGGAAATCACCAGCGCAAAAAGAAAGGAGACGCCAAATATGTTGTGGCCCAACTTTGGTTGACAGACACGGGCGAGTTTCTTCTTGGCTTCCAATCCACAGCCCATCCCTAACTATTTCCCTCAAGAACAAAATCTTCAGTTATTAGCACGAATGACACTGAGAGTTGCTCACCTCAAAATTGGTCTGGCTTCAGATCCTTCCATCCGGATGCGAAGAATTGTTTTTCACTTTAGCTATATGTAAATTCCTGAAAATTAATTTTGTCACAGTCAATTTTTGGGCCGTTGATTTCGGGACCTCCTATTTAGCGCTCGTTGCAGCAAACAGTCAGTGGTTCACACAGGGCGACTTAGCTGGGCCGGCCCATTTCCAGTGCACAGGTTGCGACGTGAAAAAAGGCAGGAAAAGAAGGGGATCACGCCGAGGAGGCACTTTCCCCTAGGGTTTTCCTAGGGTTCCACCCATCCTCTGGCGATTCTTGCCAAAGTCCATGAAAACTCTCGCTGTCTCATCGGTTGCTTCCGATAGAAGGCGAGATCCATTGTTCTACAGCAGGGGTACGTGCGTGCATGGCTGAACCGGAGGCGAAGGAGGCGGGGAACGAGGGAGTAGATCAGATGGCGGCGGCCGGGGTGGCTGAGGCGGCTAGGGGGTGATGGGATCTGAGGAGGTAGATAGGGCCCGGATGGAAGGAGTAGAGAAGGAATCAGGCAGTAGGGCAGGGAGGGGACGAAGATGGGGGGACTTGACAGATGAGGAGGAAGATTTTGGGGACGACGTTGATGCTGATCCGGATCTGGAGAACCAATTTGCAGGGTTGAAGCTCCACGGGAAGGAGGAAGATGACCTCGACTTCTCGGCGGAGGTGGATGATCAAGGATGTACGGTGGCTTGCATTGTTTAGGGTTCATACCACCAAGCCGTTCAGTCATGCAGCGCTATTGTCATAGATCCGCAATGCGTGGACTGCAGCCCAAGGGGTCACGTTCAATGTCAAAGGACCAAACCTTTTTCTGGTTCAATGCCACTGCCTCGGAGATTGGAGGAAAATTATGGAGGGAGGACCGTGGCTGTTCCGTAGAGCTCCGGTAGTTCTTCAGGAGTATGATGGCTTCTCGGATGTCAATGAGTACAAGCTCAATATGCTACCAGTTTGGGCGCGGGTTAAAGGACTGCCGGATGGATTAACGAGGAAGCGTGAACTTGCTGAAAAAGTGGCGGCGAAGGTTGGCGATCCCCCTTTCAAGGTAATTGTCAATGAAGGACGCATCAATCCAGCTAGTACCCTGCGAGCGAGGGTGTTCGTTGACGTTAATACGCCACTAGTGCGTTTTGTCCACATAACATTGAAGGAAAGAAAGAAATGAAGGAAATATGCCCTAGAGGCAATAATAAAGTTATTATTTATTTCCTCATATCATGATAAATGTTTATTATTCATGCTAGAATTGAATTAACCGGAAACATGATACATGTGTGAATACATAGACAAAAATATAGTCACTAGTATGCCTCTACTTGACTAGCTCATTAATCAAAGATGGTTATGTTTCCTAACCATAGACATGTGTTGTCATTTGATTAGTGGGATCACATCATTAGAAGAATGATGTGATTGACATGACCCATTCCGTTAGCCTAGCACTTGATCGTTTAGTACACTGTTATTGCTTTCTTCATGACTTATACATGTTCCTGTAACTATGAGAATTATGCAACTCCGTTTACGGAGGAACACTTTGGGTACTACCAAACGTCACAACGAATCGGGTGATTATAAAGGAGTACTACAGGTGTCTCCGAAGGTACATGTTGAGTTGGCGTATTTGAGATTAGGTTTTGTCACTCCGATTGTCGGAGAGGTATCTCTGGCCCTCTCGGTAATGCACATCACTATAAGCCTTGCAAGCAATGTGACCAATGAGTTGGTTACGGGATGATGCATTACGTAACGAGTAAAGAGACTTGCCGGTAATGAGATTGAACTAGGTATTGGATACCGACGATCAAATCTCGGGCAAGTAACATACCGATGACAAAGGGAACAACGTATGTTGTTATGCGGTTTGACCGATAAAGATCTTCGTAGAATATGTAGGAACCAATATGGGCATCCAGGTTCCGCTATTGGTTATTGACCGGGAATAGTTCTAGGTCATGTCTACATAGTTCTCGAACCCGTAGGGTTTGCACACTTAACATTACGATGACAATTTTATTATGAGTTTATAAGTTTTGATGTACCGAAGTTTGTTCGGAGTCCCGGATGTGATCACGGACATGACGAGGAGTCTCGAAATGTTCGAGACATAAAGATTGATATATTGGACGACTATATTCGGACACCGGAAGTGTTCCGGGTGATTTCGAGAAAACCGAGTGCCAAGTGGTTACGGAACCCCTGGAGAGTAATGGGCCTTATGGGCCTTAGGGGAAAGGAGAGGGCGGCCAGATGGGGCGCGCCCTCCCCTCTGGTCCAAATTGGACTAGGAGGGGCGCCCCCTTCCTTCCCCTCTCCCTTCCTTCCCCCTCCTAGTAGGAGTAGGAAAGGAGGAGTCCTACTCCTACTAGGAGGAGGATTCCTCCTCCTTGGCGCGCCCTCCAAGGGCCGGCCGGCCTCCCCCCTTGCTCCTTTATATACGGGGGTGGGGGCACCCCATAGACACACGAGTTGATCTACGGATCGTTCCTTAGCCGTGTGCGGTACCCCCCTCCACCATATTCCACCTCGGTCATATCGTCGCGGAGTTTAGGCGAAGCCCTGTGCCGGTAGAACATCATCATCGTCACCACACCGTCGTGCTGACGGAACTCATCTCCGGAGATTTGCTGGATCGGAGCCCGGAGATCGTCATCGAGCTGAATGTGTGCTGAACTCGGAGGTGCCGTACGTTCGGTGCTTGGATCGGTCGGATCGTGAAGACATATGACTACATCAACCGCGTTGTGCTAACGCTTCCGCTTACGGTCTACGAGGGTACGTGGACAACACTCTCCCCTCTCGTTGCTATACCATCACCATGATCTTGCATGTGCGTAGGAAATTTTTTGAAATTACTATGTTCCCCAATAGTGGCATCCGAGCCTAGGTTTTATGCGTTGATGTTATATGCACGAGTAGAACACAAGTGAGTTGTGGGCGATACAAGTCACACTGCTTACCAGCATGTCATACTTTGGTTCAGCGGTATTGTGAGATGAAGCGGCATTTTATCTTGCTTTGATTGACGGTAGCATTTTAAGATGATCTCTCACTAATAATCAAGAAGTGTTCTCCCTGAGTATGCACCGTTGCGAAAGTTCTTCGTGCTGAGACACCACGTGATGACCGGATGTGATAGGCTCTACGTTCAAATACAACGGGTGCAAAACAGTTGCACACGTGGAATACTCAGGTCATACTTGACGAGCCTAGCATATATAGATATGGCCTTGGAACACGGAGACCGAAAGGTCGAACGTGAATCATATAGTAGATATGATCAACATAGTGATGTTCACCATTGAAACTACTCCATCTCACGTGATGATCAGACATGGTTTAGTTGATTTGGATCACGTGATCACTTAGATGACTAGAGAGATGTCTGTCTAAGTGGGAGTTCTTAAGTAATATGATTAATTGAACTTAAATTTATCATGAACTTAGTACCTGATAGTATTTTGCTTGTCTATGTTTGTTTGTAGATAGATGGCTCGTGCCGTTGTTCCGTTGAATTTTAATGCGTTCCTTGAGAAAGCAAAGTTGAAAGATGATGGTAGCAATTACGGACTAGGTCCGTAACTCGAGGATTATCCTCATTGCTGCACTGAAAAGTTACGCCTGGAAGCACCGCTGGGTGCCGAACTGCTTCTTGATCTAACCGACGGCGTTAAGAACGTCTGGCGAGCAAAGCTGATGACTACTCGATAGTTCGATGTGCCATGCTTTACGGCTTAGAACCGGTCTTCAACGATGTTTTGAGCGTCATGGAGCATATGAGATGTTCCAGAGTTGAAGTTAATATTTCAAGCAAATGCCCGGATTGAGAGATATTAAGTCTCCAATAAGTTCTACAACTGCAAGATGGAGGAGAATAGTTCTGTCGGTGAACATATACTCAAAATGTCGGGTATAATAATCACTTGATTCAACCGGGAGTTAATCTTCCGATGATAGTGTCATTGATGTAATTCTCCAATCACGCCACCAAGCTACAAGAGCTTCGTGATGAACTATAATATGCAAGGGATGAAAAGACTATTCCCGAGCTCTTCGCAATGCTAAAAGCAGCGGAGGTAGAAATCAAGAAGGAGCATCAAGTGTTGATGGTTAACAAGACCACCGGTTTCAAGAAGAAGGGCAAAGGGAAGAAGAAGGGGAACTTCAAAAGAACGACAAGCAAGTTGCTGCTCAAGAGAAGAAACCCAAGTCGGACCTAAGCACAAACCGAGTGCTTCTATTGCAAGCGATCGACTTTGGAAGCGGAACTGCCCCAAGTATTTGGCGGATAAGAAGGATGGCAAAGTGAACAAAGGTATATGTGATATACATGTTATTGATGTGTACCTTACTAATGCTCGTAGTAGCACCTGGGTATTTGATACTGGTTCTGTTGCTAATATTTGCAACTCAAAACAGGGACTACGAATTAAGTGAAGATTGGCTAAGGACGAGGTGACGATGCGCGTGGAAAATGGTTCCAAAGTCGATGTGATCGCGGTCGGCACGCTACCTCTACATCTACCATCGGGATTAGTTTTAGACCTAAATAATTGTTATTTGGTGCCAGCATCGAGCATGAACATTATATCTGGATCTTGTTTGATGCGAGACGGTTATTCATTTAAATCAGAGAATAATGGTTGTTCTATTTATATGAGTAATATCTTTTATGGTCATGCACCCTTTGTTGGAAATATGCCCTAGAGGCAATAATAAAAGTATTATTATTATATTTCCTTGTTCATGATAATTGTCTTTTATTCATGCTATAACTGTATTATCCGGAAATCGTAATACAAGTGTGAATACATAGACCACAATATGTCCCTAGTGAGCCTCTAGTTGACTAGCTCGTTGTGATCAATAGATAGTCATGGTTTCCTGGCTATGGACATTGTATGTCGTTGATAACGGGATCACATCATTAGGAGAATGATGTGATGGACAAGACCCAATCCTAAGCATAGCACAAAGATCGTGTAGTTCGTTTGCTAGAGCTTTTCCAATGTCAAGTATCTCTTCCTTAGACCATGAGATCGTGTAACTCCCGGATACCGTAGGAGTGCTTTGGGTGTATCAAACGTCACAACGTAACTAGGTGACTATAAAGGTGCACTACAGGTATCTCCGAAAGTATCTGTTGGGTTGACACGGATCGAGACTGGGATTTGTCACTCCGTGCAAACGGAGAGGTATCTCTGGGCCCACTCAGTAGGACATCATCATAATGTGCACAATGTGATTAAGGGGTTGATCACGGGATGATGTGTTGCGGAACGAGTAAAGAGACTTGCCGGTAACGAGATTGAACAAGGTATCGGTATACCGACGATTGAATCTTGGGCAAGTACAATACCGTTAGACAAAGGGAATTGTATACAGGATCGATTGAGTCCTTGACATCGTGGTTCATCCGATGAGATCATCATGGAACATGTGGGAGCCAACATGGGTATCCAGATCCCGCTGTTGGTTATTGACCGGAGAACGTCTCGGTCATGTCTACATGTCTCCCGAACCCGTAGGGTCTACACACTTAAGGTTCGATGACGCTAGGGTTATAAAGGAAGTTTGTATGTGGTTACTGAATGTTGTTCGGAGTCCCGGATGAGATCCCGGACGTCACGAGGAGTTCCGGAATGGTCCGGAGGCAAAGATTTATATATGGGAAGTCCTATTTTGGCCACCGGAAAATGTTCGGGATTTTTCGATATTGTACCAGGAAGGTTCTAGAAGGTTCCGGAGTGGGGCCCACCTGCATGGGGGGACCCACATGAATGTGGGTAGTGGGGGCAAGTCCCCACACCCCTGGTCAAGGCGCACCAAGATCCCCCCTTAGAAGGAATAAGATCATATCCCGAAGGGATAAGATCAAGATCCCTAAAAAAGGGGGATAACAATCGGTGGGGAAGGAAATGATGGGATTTCTTTCCTCCCACCTTGGCACTACTAGGAAAAGGCATGCTAGTGGCGCACCAGTTTTGCCTTCTAATGGCGCATGGCTGGTGCGCTACTGGCATCACGCCACATGTGCGCCATTAGAATCTGGTATTCTAATGGCGCACTGTGCAAGGCGCCATTAGTATCGCTCACAAGGCGCCACTATTATCTGCTATACTTACAAATAAGACACATTGTAGTGCGCCATTAGTAACAACTTTTTAATTCTTTTCTTCTTAATCTCATGTCACTATTTCACATATGAGATATTCAACACATATATATATACAACAAGCATCCATATAGCAATCATATCCAACACACAAGTTTCATCATATATACATACGTACATAGCCAACACATAGTTCAAATCGTTACAAAAGTTTCACATTGTTCATCCAACACCGTTATCCATCAATTCACAAAAGTTTCACATTCATACAAAATATAAACACAAGTGGAAAAGAAGCACCCCATCCACGCAAGCTTCCGTCAATTAAATCAAATCTGCAAAATGATAAACAAGAAGTTAGAAGAAGAAAAGAAGAAGACTAGAAGAATACTAGAAGAGGAAGAACACTAGAAGAAGAATAAGAAGAGTTTTGGAAAAGAAGAAGATTAAGAAAAAGACTATAAGCTTATTATGTAAACTTGATCATTTTGTGCTAACATAAGTTATTTTGGAGCTAACCTATAGGAAACTAAGCATATAAGGTCTAAGTTAGTATATTAGAGCCAACTTAGGTAAAATGAAGCTAACCTATGTCATTTTGGAAAAGAAGAAGATTAAGAAAAAGACTATAAGCTTATTATGTAAACTTGATCATTTTGTGCTAACATAAGTTATTTTGGAGCTAACCTATAGGAAACTAAGCATATAAGCTCTAAGTTAGTATATTAGAGCCAACTTAGGTAAAATGAAGCTAACCTATAGGAAACTAAGCATATTAGAGATAACATAGGTAACTAAGTATATATATATATCATTTTGGATAGCTAACCTATAGGAGATCTGACATACCTGACAAAGTAGGCAGTTCTTCTCCTTCTTCTCCTTCATCTCCTGATCGCCTAGAGCG
The DNA here is from genome assembly GCA_021437245.1 of Aegilops speltoides. Lineage (NCBI taxonomy): Eukaryota > Viridiplantae > Streptophyta > Magnoliopsida > Poales > Poaceae > Aegilops > Aegilops speltoides. Next base: position 55,163,760 of record CM038147.1, read on the forward strand.
GCGAGGCGGTGGAGGCGGTGGAGGTAGTGGGATGTAGTCTTCACCACAATTGGCGTGGTCATGTTGCCCGGTGTGGGATCGCCGCGCCACCACCGGTGCGTGGTCATTGTCGAGCACCACCACCATCGCGAGGCCACCTTGAGCACGACCATCGCTAGGTCATCCTCAGCCACCTCCATCTCTTGCCCATGGTCACCACCACCATCTCTTGCCCTTGGTCACCACCACCAGCGCTTAGGTCATCCTCACTGATGCCCATCGTCATGATGTAGCTCCTCATCCTCACTCTGCTCCTCTTCTCCCGCACTCCATCCGGATCATCCTTCTTGTTGTCTATCTTTGGTGCAGAATCGCTGCTCATTGTCGCATCTGACCGAATCATTCTTGCTTCGCTTCTGACCATAGTCGCCGCTTTGCTTTGGCTGTAGCTTGATGTATTCCGCTGCTGCTCCTACCTGTCCAAAATGCAACAATGACCGTTAACAATCGATGTGAGACAAAGCCAAATGTAGAGGAATAAGAAGAGGCGAACGCATCGCATCATCATCGGCAACAGATCGCATGCGACACATAGTCTTGTTGTACACCTTCACGATGAGCATGTTGGCGTCGCCGTCGTACTCAAGACAAGGAAGTACCCCAGCTGCAGGTCGTGAGGCACGGTAGAAGTTCTCCCACCCACAAGACAAGTACATGTGGCCCTTCTTGATCGCCAATTGCACATCCCATCGCATAAACCCGCTGCCGACTGTCGCAGCTTCACATTATTGGCGGATCTTCACCCATCAAGCATGTTCATAAACCTATCGGGCAGCCTCTGCAGTTTGGGAAAATGAGTGATGTAGCAAACAATGATATCATAATGAGATGGGTGAAGGGAGATCTCTCGTTTTATATACCAGCGTCATGGATCCAACTGAAACCTCAAGTATGATAGTGAAGAACTCGAATCATCCAACTCGATCTGCGTGTCGCAGATCGGCGGTGGCTGCTTCCGCCATCTCGATAAGCAGCAGAAGAGACCAATTAGTACCCTTACAACAGATCATAAAACATGCATTAGTCTTAAGTACCCTATATGTCCTATTTTTAGCAAAGTCATGCTAAAATTCACGGAAAATTTCAGCATGACCTTTGCTGAAAATAGGACATATGGAGTGCCCGAATTTGCGGAACGGAAGTTAATCGACATTCCGCAAACTCAAGGGCCTCTCGGGTACTGCAAGTTCATCACGATACAATGGTCGGAGACAAAACCCAACAAACTAGCAAGTCTTTCTCAATGTGATCACAAGTAATTCAGAGGCATCACAATAAAGCAACACCCTGCACTAGCCTAAAAACAAGTGAAGTTTCACCCATATAAGAACAACTTTATAAAATCAAAGACCATGTGTTCCATCATCATCATCATTACAGAAATCCAAGAAACATCATGCTTTTTAACAGTTTTCAGTTTGGACAGAATACTGAAAACTACAGTTTGGACAGAATTCCTAACACTTTGGTCTTCTAGTTACAAAACAAAAACTGACATAATTCTAGATGCCATAACTGAATTTTTTGACAAGAGCTCCTAACGATAGCTCCTAACTGAATTTTTCGCTTAAAGGAAGGTCGACTTAAGTGGCAAGATGATACAATTTGCGTAATATAACAATATATGCATCTTAATATAACACCATCTCCTAATGTAAATAGTATCCCAGGTTTCCATCTTAATACCACAAAGAATTACATAAAAAATCCAGGATCATTTTTTCTAGAGAAAAGCATCATTATAAGGGAGTTTCTTACTCTACCAGATCTACTAGGGGCAAAGTAGAACTGATATTCTTTTGCTGACTTCTAGTACAAGGTATAGAAGAGGAGGTAAATACAAGAGACATGTAATTGCAGTGTATTAACAAGATAATTTCAATAGATTTATAGTGCAAATTTATAGTAGAATTACAACTACTGATGTGAGCCGTAACCATACTCAAAATGTAGTAGAAGATACCTTTCATCCATTTGTCAATCTAAAGGGCTGCAACTTGGGCTTTGAAATGAAGATAAGTGGCGAGTTAACACCTTTGTCAAAAAATTCAGTTAACACACCGCCAAAAAATTTCAGTTAACACACTGTCCAAAAATTCAGTGAATGGATGGCAATACATCATACACTCACATTGCTACATTATTCATCAACTTGTATCATTAAGAAATACTACTCCAGTATAGTTTTGGTGTAGGTAGGTTTTGCCTCACTGTTGTATTCTTCTTTTTGTTAGCTATCTCAAAAAATTGGAATGAACCGTTAGCTATCTCAGAAGACAAAAACAAAAATTCAGTGTGTTAACCATATGGCCAAAATATTGTCCCTAGACATCTCCTGGTCCTACCCAAGATAAACCCTAGTTACAAAAATGCGGTCGAAAATTCAGCAAGCAACATGCCTAAATCCAAAGGCTTGTTTGGCTTTCTTGAATTACCAACACAAGGCACACAACACATTTATATTTTTTCAGGTCACACAACACATGCCCGAGGAGGAAGATTGAATTTTCTCTGAAGCATCATCGTACACTTCAACAAATGGCAATATATTGAGTAATCCACTGCAGTTTGATCTATCGCAGATAATCTATTGCAATTTGAATCGTGAACCCTAACTTTTGGAGCATGTGCTTTGTCTTGAAATTCCTTTTGGAGCATCGGTTGGAAGGAATGGGGAATGGTGAGAGAGAGAGGAAGGAGGAAGGAGGAGAGGTACCGGTCACGGAGGGGTCGGAGTCGTGGTCGGCGAAGGGGTCGGGTCGGGTCCGAGCTCGTCGGTCCTCGCCACCGTGATCGAAGGAGAGCAGGGGCGGTGGCGGAGGATGGCAGGGGCAGGCGGGTGGGCACCTCGGAGCCTTCGCCGTGCTCTTTGAGGGGCCGGAGGAGGCCTCGCTCGTCGGAGGGAGGAGGAGAGGAGAGGAGGCGGGCGGCGCCGGCCGATCCTGCTCGGGGCGCGGGCGGCGGGGTGGACTCTGCGGGTCGGGCGGCGGCATCGGGCAGCGCAAGACCACAGCGGCGTAGGCGGCACCGACGGCGTGCAGGCGCGACAGACGGAGGGGGCGGAGCAAGGGAGCAGCGGCGTACGGTTGGGTCGAGTGGATCTGGCGAGGGAGGAGGGAGGCAACAGAGAGGGGAACAGTTGGCGGGAGAGGATCTAATGGCGACGCAACCCTAGTGCGCCATAAGTACAACCACTCTAATGGCGCACCCGCCCGGTGCGCCATTAGAATTTACTAGCCCGATTGGTCGGGTTATATACCACATAACCCCCACTCCATCGTAACAAGCCCACTATAGCCCGATGGTCAAGACGCAAAGACACACACACGAGGAGGTCTGGGTTCGATTCCTGTGCTCCCCATTTTTGTATTTATGCATTTAAAATGATGTTTGATATTTATTTGTGTTTAAATATGTTCAAACTTGTTTAAATCATAATAGTAATATTTTTATCAAAATAGAAATAATTTTTAAAAATATCATCAAATTTGTTATTTGAAAATATTTATGAATATGAAAAATATCATCAAATTTATTATTTGAAAATATCATCAAATTTCTTATTTGGAAATATAATCAAATTTGTTTTTTTGCAATTTTAGTTGCATCCATTTGTGACGGTGGAGCGGGCCGGGAGGGTGCGGGGAGAGGGTGCAGTGGTCGCCGACGGCGGTGGAGCGGGGAGGTGCGGTGGGGCGTCGGCGGTGGAGTGGGGAAGGGTGCGGGGGTCGTGGCGGTGGAGTGGGGAAGGTTGCGGGTGGGGTCGGCGGTGGAGTGGGAATGGTGTTTTATATTTATTTGTGTTTAAATATGTTCAAACTTGTTTAAATCATACAGAGAATATTTTTATGCATTTTAAATGCTGTTTTTTATATTTATTTGTGTTTATCAAACTTGTTTAAATTATAACAGTGTAATATTTTTTATAAAAATAGTAAAAAAAAAAAAATATGTTCAAAATGTGCGGGTGCTTATGGGGTCGGGCCGGTGCTCGCGGTGGAGCGGGGAGGTTGCGATGGGTAGAGCTAAGCGGGAGGGTGGTGCGATCGAGATGGAGGGGGATCGAGATCGAGATGGGGGATCGAGATCGAGATGGAGGGGGATACAGTAATATGCATTTTAAATATGTTCAAACTTGTGTTTAAATATGTTCAAACTTGTTTAAATCATAACAGTAATATTTTTTATGCATTTTAAATGCTGTTTTTTATATTTATTTGTGTTTATCAAACTTGTTTAAATTATAACAGTGTAATATTTTTTATAAAAATAGTAAAAAAATAAAAATATGTTCAAAATGTGCGGGTGCGCGCGGGGGGCCGGGCCGGTGCTCCGGCGGTGGAGCGGGGGAGGGTTGCGATGGGTAGAGCTAGCGGGGGAGGGTGCGGGTGCGATCGAGATGGAGGGGGATCGAGATCGAGATGGAGGGGGATCGAGATCGAGATGGAGGGGATCGAGATCGAGATGGAGGGGGATACAGTAATGGCGCACATCCCGGCCGGTGCGCCATTAGAAGTTATATATAGTAATGGCGCATTGGTTGACTCATGCGCCATTAGTATGTATGGGAAAATGAAAAAAAAGAATTATACTAATGGCGCACTCGTCACTGCAGGCGCCATTAGTGTCTTCCACTCTAATGGCGATGAGGAACAGGTGCGCCATTAGTATATAGTAGTGGCGCATCGCATCCACGGTGCGCCATTAGAATCAATCCTATCTATAGCCCTTTTCCTAGTAGTGTGGCCAACGCCCAATGGACTTGAGGGCAAGAAACCAGCCCCTCCACCCCTATATATAGTGGGAGGCGATGGGAGCTACACACGAGTTCTCGCGCAGCCTCCCCTCCCAAGTCCTCCTCCTCTCCTTGGTGCTTGGCGGCCTCGCAGATTGCCACGCCTCCACCACCACCACGCCCGCCGTGCTGCTGCTGGATGGAGTCTTCCTCAACCTCTCCTCTCTCCTTGCTGGATCAAGGCATGGGAGACGCCTTTGGGTTGTACGTGTGTTGAACGCGGAGGTGCCGTCTGCTCGCACTAGGATCTCCGGTGATTTGGATCACGACGAGCACGACTCCTTCAACCCCGTTCTCTTGAACGCTTCGCTTAGCGATCTACAAGGGTATGTAGATGCACTCTCCTTCCCTCGTTGCTGGTTTCTCCATAGATAGATCTTGGTGACACATAGAAAAATTTTGAATTTCTGCCACGCTCCCAACAAAGGGCATCATGAGCTAGGTCTATTATGTAGATTCTTTGCACGAGTAGAACACAAAGTAGTTGTGGGCGCTGATGTTGTTCAATATGCTTACCGTTACTAGTCCAATCTTGTTTCGATGGTATTGTGGGATGAAGCGGCCCGGACCGACCTTACACGTACACTTACATGAGACAGGTTCCACTGATTGACATGCACTTCGTGCATAAGGTGGCTAGCGGGTGCCAGTGTCTCCCACTTTAGTCGGAACGGATTCGATGAAAAGGGTCCTTATGAAGGGTAAATAGCAATTGGCATATCACGTTGTGGCCTTGCGAGGTAAGAAACGTTTGCTAGAAACCCATAGCAGCCACGTAAAACATGCAAACAACAATTAGAGGACGCCTAACTTGTTTTTGCAGGGTATGCTATGTGATGTGATATGGCCAAGAAGAATGTGATGAATGATATGTGATGTATGAGATTGATCATGTTCTTGTAATAGGAATCACGACTTGCATGTCGATGAGTATGACAACCGGCAGGAGCCATAGGAGTTGTCTTTATTTATTGTATGACCTGTGTCTCATTGAACAACGCCATGTTTACTTTACTTTATTGCTAACCGGTAGCCATAGTAGTAGAAGTAATAGTTGGCGAGACAACTTCATGGAGACACGATGATGGAGATCATGATGATGGAGATCATGGTGTCATGCGGTGACGATGATGATCATGGAGCCTCAAGATGGAGATCAAAGGAGCAAAATGATATTGGCCATATCATGTCACTATTTGATTGCATGTGATGTTTATCATGTTTATGCATCTTGTTTACTTAGAACGACGGTAGTAAATAAGATGATCCCTTACAAAAATTTCAAGAAGTGTTCTCCCTAACGTGCACCGTTGCTAAAGTTCGTCGCTTCTAAGCACCACGTGATGATCGAGTGTGATGGATTCTTACGTTCACATACAATGGATGTAAGATGATTTACACATACGAAACACTTAGGGTTAACTTGACGAGCCTAGCATGTACAGACATGGCCTCGAACACGAGACCGAAAGGTCGAGCATGAGTCGATAGTAGATACGATCAACATGAAGATGTTCACCGATGATGACTAGTCCGTCTCACGTGATGATCGGACATGGCCTAGTTGACTCGGATCATGTAATCACTTAGATGACCAGAGGGATGTCTATCTCGAGTGGGAGTTCATAAGATGAACTTAATTATCCCGAACATAGTCAAAAGATCTTTGCAAATTATGTCTTAAGCTCGCGCTTTAGTTCCACTGCTTAGATATGTTCCTAGAGAAAATATAGTTGAAAGTTGTGAGAGCGATTATGCGGACAAGAGAAAGCTTATGTCCTTAATGCACCGCCACAGGTTGAACCCCAAACGTTGTTTGTGGATGTTGCGAACATTGACATACACGCTTTTGATAACTACATGATAGTTCAGTTAAACGGTTTAGAGTTGAGGCACCAAAGACGTTTTCGAAACGTCGCAGAACATATGAGATGTTTTCGAGGGATGAAATTGGGATTTCAGGCTCGTGCCCATGTCAAGAGGTATAAGACCTCCGACAATTTTCTTAGCCTGCAAACTAAGGGAGAAAAGCTCAATCGTTGAGCTTGTACTCAGATTGTCTAAGTGCAACAATCACTTGAATCAAGTGGGAGTTGATCTTCCAGATGAGATAGTGATGTTTCTCCAAAGTCATTGCCACCAAGCTGCTAGAGCTTCGTGATGAACTATAACATATCAGGGATAGATATGATGATCCTTGACGTATTCACGATGTTTGACACCGCGAAAGTAGAAATCAAGAAGGAGCATCAATTGGTGATGGTTGGTGAAACCACTAGTTTCAAGAAGGGCAAGGGCAAGAAGGGATACTTCATGAAACGGCAAATCAGCTGCTGCTCTAGTGAAGAAACCCAAGGTTGAACCCAAACCCGAGACTAAGTGCTTCTATAATAAGGGAACAACCACTGGAGCGGAATTACCGTAGATACTTGGTAGATGAGAAGGCTGGCAAGGTCGATAGAAGTATATTGGATATACATTATGTTAATGTGTACTTTACTAGTACTCCTAGTAGCACCAGGGTATTAGATACCGGTTCGGTTGCTAAGTGTTAGTGACTCGAAATAAAAGGCTACGGAATAAATGGAGACTAACTAAAGGTGAGCTGACGATATGTGTTGGAAGTGTTTCCAAGGTTGATGTGATCAAGCATTGCACGCTCCCTCTACCATCGAGATTTGGTGTTTGCGTTGAGCATAGACATAATTGGATTATGTCTATCGCAATAAGGTTATTCATTTAAGGAGAATAATGGTTACTCTATTTATTTGAATAATACCTTCAATGGTCTTGCACCTAAAGGAATGGTTTATTGAATCTCGATCGTAGTGATACACATTTTCATGCCAAAAAGATATAAGATAGTAATGATAATACCACTTACTTGTGGCACTGCCATGAAAGTCATATTGGTGTAAAACGCATGAAGAAGCTCCATGTTGATGGATCTTTGGACTCACTCGTTTTGAAAAGTTTGAGACATGTGAACCACGTCTATTGGTGTATACGCATGAAGAAACTCCATGCAGATGGATCGTTTGGACTCGCTTGATTTTGAATCACTTGAGACATGCAAATCATACCACATGGGCAAGATGACTGAAAGCCTCGTTTTTCAGTAAAATGGAACAAGAAAGCAACTTGTTGGAAGTAATACATTTTGATGTGTGCAGTTCAATGAGTGTTGAGGCACGCAGTGGATATCATTGTGTTCTTACTTCACGGATGATTTGAGTATATTTACTTGATGAAACACAAGTCTGAATTATTGAATGGTTCAAGTAATTTCAGAGTGAAGTTGAAGATCATCATGACAAGAGGATAAAATTTCTATGATATGATCATAGAGATGGGTATCTGAGTTACGAGCTTTGGCACGCAATTAAGACATTGTGGAAATTGTTTCACAATTAAATACCGCCTGGAACACCATAGTGTGATGGTGTGTCCGAACATCATAGTTGCACCCTATTGGATATGGTGCGTACCATGATGTCTCTTATCGAATTACCACTATCGTTCATGGGTTAGGCATTAGAGACAACCGCACTCACTTTAATGGGGCACCACGTAATTCCGTTGAGATGACACCGTTTGAACTATGGTTTGAGAAACCTAAGTTGTCATTTCTTAAAAGTTTGGGGCTGCAATGCTTATGTGAAAAGTTTCAGGTTGATAAGCTTGAACCCAAAGCAGATAAAATGCATCTTCATAGGACACCCAAAACAGTTGGGTATACCTCCTAATTCAGATCCGAAAACAATAGGGATTGTTTCTTGAATCGGGTCCTTTCTCGAGGAAAAGTTTGTCTCGGAAAGTTGAGTGGGAGGACGGTGGAGACTTGATATGGTTATTGAACCGTCACTACAACTAGTGTGTAGCAGGGCACAGGAAGTTGTTCCTATGGCACCTACACCAATTGAAGTAGAAGCTTATGATAGTGATCATGAAACTTGGATCAAGTCACTACTGCACCTCGTGGGATGACAAGGATGCGTACTACTTTAGAGTGGTACAAGAATCCTGTCTTGAAGGTCATGTTGCTAGACAACAATGAACCTACGAGCTATGGAGAAGCAATGGTGGGCCCAAATTCGCAAATGGTTAGAAGCCATGAAACCGAGATAGGATCCATGAATCGTAACAAAGCATGGACTTTGGTGGACTTGCCCGATGATCGGCAAGCCATTGAGATAAATGGATCTTTAAGAAAAGACGGACGTGGATGGTAATGTCACCATCTATGAAGCTCGACTTGTGGCAAAGAGTTTTTTCACAAGTTCAAGGAGTTGACTACAATGAGATTTTCTCATTCGTAGCGATGCTTAAGTCCGTCGGAATCATGTTTGCATTAGCTGCATTTATGAAATCGCGATGGATGTCAAAACGAGTTTCCTTACCGGGCCAGAAGGAAAGGTTGTATGTGATACAATCAGAAAATTTTGGTCGATCCTAAGGATGCTAAAAGGTATGCTAGCTCCAGCGATCCTTCCATGGACTGGAGTAAGCATCTCGGAGTTGGAATATGCACTTTGATAAGATGATGAAAGATTTTTGTTTATACAAAGTTTATGAGAAACTTGTATTTCCAAAGAAGTGAGTGGGAGCACTATAGAATTTCTGATGAGTATACGTTGTTGACATATTGTTGATCAGAAATGATGTAGAATTCTGGAAAGCATATAGGGTTATTTGAAAAGTGTTTTTCAATGGAAAACCTGGATTAGGCTACTTGAATAATAAGCATCAAGATCTATAAGATAGATCAAAATGCTTAATAGTACTTTCAAATGAGCACGCATTTTGACATGATCTTGAAGGTGTTCAAGATGGATCACCAAAGAAGGAGTTCTTGCCCGAGATGTAAGGTATGAAGTTAAAAGCTCGACCACGGCAGAATAGAGAAAAAGGACGAAGGTCGCCCCTATGTTTCGAGCGTAGGCTCTATAGTATGCTATGCCGAGTACCGCACCGAAGTGTGCCTTGCCATGAGTCACTAGGGTACAAGAATGATCCAGAATGGATCATTGGACAGCGGTCAAAATTGTCCTTGGAGTAAATAAGGACATGTCTCTCGATTATGGAGGAGATAAAGAGTTCGGCGAAAGAGTTACGCCGATGCAAGCTTTAACACCTATCCGAGTGACTCGAGTAGCAAACCGGATACGATAGTGGAGCAACAATTTGCGATAGCTCCAAGTGGAACGTGGAAGCAGTTTATAATATGACCTAAAATTTGCAAAGCACATACGGATCTGAATGTTGCAGACTGCTGACTAAAACCTCTCTCACAAGCAAAACATGATCAAACCCCGTAACTCATTTGATGATGTTGGTCACATGGCGATGTGACCTGTGAGTGTTAATCACATGGCGATGTGAACTAGATTATTGACTCTAGTGCAAGTGGGAGACTGTTGGAAATATGCCCTAGAGGCAATAATAAAAGTATTATTATTATATTTCCTTGTTCATGATAATTGTCTTTATTCATGCTATAATCAGTATTATCCGGAAATCGTAATACACGGTGAATACATAGACCACAATATGTCCCTAGTGAGCCTCTAGTTGACTAGCTCGTTGTGATCAACAGATAGTCATGGTTTCTGGCTATGGACATTGGATGTCGTTGATAACGGATCACATCATTAGGAGAATGATGTGATGGACAAGACCCAATCCTAAGCATAGCACAAAGATCGTAGTTCGTTTGCTAGAGCTTTTCCAATGTCAAGTATCTCTTCCTTAGACCATGAGATCGTGTAACTCCCGGATACCGTAGGAGTGCTTTGGGTGTATCAAACGTCACAACGAATCGGGTGACTATAAAGGTGCACTACTGGTATCTCCGAAAGTATCATTGGGTTGGAACGGATCGAGATGGATTTGTCACTCCGCAAACGGAGAGGTATCTCTGGGCCCACTCAAGAGGACATCATCATAATGTGCACAATGTGATTAAGGGGTTGATCACGGATGATGTGTTATGGAACGAGTAAAGAGACTTGCGGTAACAAGATTGAACAAGGTATCGGTATACCGACGATCGAATCTCGGGCAAGTACAATACCGCTAGACAAAGGGAATTGTATACGGATCGATTGAGTCCTTGACATCGTGGTTCATCCGATGAGATCATCATGGAACATGTGGGAGCCAACATGGGTATCCAGATCCCGCTGTTGGTTATTGACCGGAGAACGTCTCGGTCATGTCTACATGTCTCCGAACCCGTAGGGTCTACACACTTAAGGTCTGATGACGCTTAGGGTTATAAAGGAAGTTTGTATGTGGTTATCGAATGTTGTTCGAGTCCCTGATGAGATCCCTGACGTCACGAGGAGTTCCGGAATGGTCCGGAGGCAAAGATTTATATATGGGAAGTCCTATTTTGGCCACCGGAAAATGTTCGGGATTTTTCGGTATTGTACCGGGAAGGTTCTAGAAGGTTTCGGAGTGGGGCCCACCTGCATGGGGGGACCCACATGAATGTGGGTAGTGGGGGAAAGTCCCCACACCCCTGGTCAAGGCGCACCAAGATCCCCCCTTAGAAGGAATAAGATCATATCCCGAAGGGATAAGATCAAGATCCCTAAAAAGGGGGGATAACAATCGGTGGGGAAGGAAATGATGGGATTTCTTTCCTCCCACCTTGGCCAACGCCCCAATGGACTTGGAGGGCAAGAAACCAGCCCCTCCACCCCTATATATAGTGGGGAGGTGCATGGGAGCTACACACGAAGTTCTGGCGCAGCCCTCCCCCTCTCCCAAGTCCTCCTCCTCTCCCGCGGTGCTTGGCGAAGCCCTGCAGGATTGCCACGCTCCTCCACCACCACCACCACGCCGTCGTGCTGCTGCTGGATGGAGTCTTCTCAACCTCTCCCTCTCCTTGCTGGATCAAGGCATGGGAGACGCCACCGGCTGTACGTGTGTTGAACGCGGAGGTGCCGTCCGCTCGCACTAGGATCTCCGGTGATTTGGATCACGACGAGTACGACTCCTTCAACCCCGTTCTCTTGAATGCTTCCGCTTAGCGATCTACAAGGGTATGTAGATGCACTCTCCTTCCCCTCGTTGCTGGTTTCTCCATAGATAGATCTTGGTGACACGTAGGAAAATTTTGAATTTCTGCTACGTTCCCCAACACCCCTGAAGAGTGGTCTATTTTTGTTGAATCTCGATAGTAGTGATACACATGTTCATAGTGTTGAAACCAAAAAATGCAGAGTTGACAATGATAGTGCAACTTATTTGTGGCACTGCCGTTTAGGTCATATCGGTGTAAAGCGCATGAAGAAACTCCATACTGATGGGCTTTTGGAATCACTTGATTATGAATCACTTGGTACTTGCGAACCGTGCCTTATGGGCAAGATGACTAAAACGCCGTTCTCCGGAACTATGGAGCGAGCAACTGATTTGTTGGAAATCATACATACTGATGTTTGTGGTCCAATGAATGTTGAGGCTCGCGGCGGATATCGTTATTTTCTCACCTTCACAGATGATTTGAGCAGATATGGGTATATCTACTTAATGAAACACAAGTCTGAAACATTTGAAAAGTTCAAAGAATTTCAGAGTGAAGTGGAAAATCATCGTAACAAGAAAATAAAGTTTCTACGATCCGATCGTGGAGGAGAATATTTGAGTTACGAGTTTGGTCTGCACTTGAAACAATGCGAATAGTTTCGCAACTCACGCCACCCGAACACCACAACGAAATGGTGTGTCCAAACGTCAGAATCGTGCTTTACTAGATATGGTGCGATCTATGATGTCTCTTACTGATTTACCGCTATGGTTTTGGGGTTATGCTTTAGAGACGGCCGATTCACGCTAAATAGGGCACCATCAAAACCGCTAAGACGACACCTTATGAACTATGGTTTGGCAAGAAACCAAAGTTGTCGTTTCTTAAAGTTTGGGGCTGCGATGCTTATGTGAAGAAACTTCAACCAGATAAGCTCGAACCCAAATCGGAGAAATGTGTCTTCATAGGATACCCAAAAGAAACTATTGAGTACACCTTCTATCACAGATCTAAAGGCAAGATTTTCGTTGCTAAAATCGGATCCTTTCTAGAGAAGGAGTTTCTCTCAAAAGAAGTGAGTGGGAGGAAAGTAGAACTTGATGAGATAACTGTATCTACTCCCTTATTGGAAAGTAGTTCATCACAAGAACCGGTTCCTGTGACAACTACACCAATTAGTGAGGAAGCTAATGATATTGATCATGAAACTTCAGATCAAGTTTCTATTGAACCTCGTAGGTCTACCAGAGTAAGATCCACACGAGAGTTGTACGGTAATCCTATTCTGGAAGTCATGTTACTTGACCATGATGAACCTACGAACTATGAGGAAGCGATGATGAGCCCAGATTCCGCAAAATGGCTAGAAGCCATGAAATCTGAGATGGGATCCATGTATGAAAACAAACTATGGACTTTGGTTGACTTGCCCGATGATCGGCAAGCCATTGAGAATAAATGGATCTTTAAGAAGAAGACTGACGCCGATGGTAATGTAACTGTCTATAAAGCTCGACTTGTTGCGAAAGGTTTTCGACAAGTTCAAGGGGTTGACTACGATGAGACATTCTCACCCGTAGCGATGCTTAAGTCTGTCCGAGTCATGTTAGCTATTGCTGCATTTCATGATTATGAAATTTGGCAAATGGATGTCAAAACTGCATTCTTGAATAGATTTCTAGAAGAAAAGTTGTATATGATGCAGCCAGAAGGTTTTGTTGATCCAAAAGGTGCTAACAAAGTGTGCAAGCTCCAGCGATCCATTTATGGACTGGTGCAAGCATCTCGGAGTTGGAATAAACGTTTTGATAGTGTGATCAAAACATATGGTTTTATACTGACTTTTGGAGAAGCCTCAGTATTTACAAGAAAGTGAGTGGGAGCTCTATAGCATTTCTGATATTATATGTAGATGACATGTTATTAATTGGAAATGATATAGAATTTCTGGATAGCATAAGGGGATACTTGAATAAAAGTTTTTCAATGAAAGACCTCGGTGAAGCTGCTTACATATTGGGCATCAAGATCTATAGAGACAGATCAAGACGCTTAATAGGACTTTCACAAAGCACATACCTTGACAAAGTTTTGAAAAAGTTCAAAATGGATCAGGCAAAGAAAGGGTTCTTGCCCGTGCTACAAGGTGTGAAGTTGAATCAAACTCAATGCTCGACCATAGCAGAAGATAGAGAGAAAATGAAAGATGTTCCCTATGCTTCAGCCATAGGCTCTACCATGTATGCAATGCTGTGTACCAGACCTGACGTATGCTTAGCAATAAGCTTGGCAGTAAGATACCAAAGTAATCCAGGAGTGAATCACTGGATAGCGGTCAAGAACATCCTGAAGTACCTGAAAAGGACTAAGGATATGTTTCTCGTATATGGAGGTGACAAAGAGCTAGTTGTAAATGGTTACGTCGATGCAAGCTTTGACACTGATCCGGACAATTCTAAATCGCAAACCGGATACGTGTTTTTATTAAACGGTGGAGCTGTAAGTTGGTGCAGTTCTAAACAAAGCGTCGTGGCGGGATCTACATGTGAAGCGGAGTACATAGCTGCTTCTGAAGCAGCAAATGAAGGAGTCTGGATGAAGGAGTTCATTTCCGATCTAGGTGTCACACCTAGTGCATCGGGACCAATGAAGATCTTCGTGACAATATCGTGCAATTGCCTTGGCAAAGGAATCCAGATTTCACAAGAGGACCAAGCACATCAAGAGATGCTTCAATTCCATTCGGGACCAAGTCCAAGTGGGAGACATAGAGATTTGCAAGATACATACGGATCTGAATGTTGCGCACCTGTTGACTAAGCCTCTCTCACGAGCAAAACATGATCAGCACCAAGACTCCATGGGTGTTAGAATCATTACTATGTAATCTAGATTATTGACTCTAGTGCAAGTGGGAGATCAAGGAAATATGCCCTAGAGGCAATAATAAAGTTATTATTTATTTCCTCATATCATGATAAATGTTTATTATTCATGCTAGAATTGTGTTAACCGAAAACATGATACATGTGTGAATACATAGACAAACATATAGTCACTAGTATGCCTCTACTTGACTAGCTCATTAATCAAAGATGGTTATGTTTCCTAACCATAGACATGTGTTGTCATTTGATTAGTGGGATCACATCATTAGAAGAATGATGTGATTGACATGACCCATTCCGTTAGCCTAGCACTTGATTGTTTAGTATACCGCTATTGCTTTCTTCATGACTTATACATGTTCCTCGTAACTATGAGAATTATGCAACTCCTGTTTACGGAGGAACACTTTGGGTACTACCAAACATCACAACGTAACTGGGTGATTATAAAGGAGTACTACAGGTGTCTCCGAAGGTACATGTTGAGTTGGCGTATTTCGAGATTAGGTTTTGTCACTCCGATTGTCGGAGAGGTATCTCTGGGCCCTCTCGGTAATGCACATCACTATAAGCCTTGCAAGAATGTGACCAATGAGTTGTTTACGGGATGATGCATTACGTAACGAGTAAAGAGACTTGCTGGTAATGAGATTGAACTAGGTATT
The DNA here is from genome assembly GCA_021437245.1 of Aegilops speltoides. NCBI lineage: Eukaryota > Viridiplantae > Streptophyta > Magnoliopsida > Poales > Poaceae > Aegilops > Aegilops speltoides. Next base: position 55,179,183 of record CM038147.1, read on the forward strand.
GGATACCGGCGATCAAATCTCGGGCAAGTAACATACCGATGACAAAGGGAACAACGTATGTTGTTATGCGGTTTGACCGATAAAGATCTTCGTAGAATATGTAGGAACCAATATGGGCATCCAGGTTCCGCTATTGGTTATTGACCAAGAATAGTTCTAGGTCATGTCTACATAGTTCTCGAACCCGTAGGGTCCGCACGCTTAACGTTATGATGACAGTTTTATTATGAGTTTATAAGTTTTGATGTACGAAGTTTGTTCGAGTCCCGATGTGATCACGGACATGACGAGGAGTCTCAAATGGTCGAGACATAAAGATTGATATATTGGACGACTATATTTGGACACCGGAAGTGTTCCGGTGATTTCGAGAAAATCGAGTGCCGAGGGGTTACCGAACCCCCGGAGAGTAATGGGCCTTATGGGCCTTGGGGAAAGGAGAGAGGGCGGCCAGCATGGGCCGCGCCCTCCCCTCGGGTCCGAATTGATTAGGGGGCGGCGCCCCATTTCCTTCCCCTCTCCCCTTCCTTCCCTCCTAATAGGAGTAGGAAAGGAGGAGTCCTACTCCTACTAGGAGGAGAATTCCTCCTCCATGGCGTGCCCTCCAAGGGCCGGCCGGCCTCCCCCCTTGCTCCTTTATATACGGGGGCGGGGGGCACCCCATGGACACACAAGTTGATCTACGGACCGTTCCTTAGCCGTGTGCGGTGCCCCCTTCCACCATATTCCACCTCAGTCATATCGTCGCGGAGTTTAGGCGAAGCCCGCGCCGTAGAACATCATCATCGCCACCACGCCGTCGTCTTGTGGAACTCATCTCCGAGCTTTGCTGGATCGGTGCCGGAGATCGCCATCGAAATGACGTCTGCTGAACTCGGAGGTGCCGTGACGCTCGGTGCTTGGATCGGTCGGATCGTGAAGACATACGACTACATCAACGCGTACAGCTAACGCTTTCGCCACGGTCTCACGAGGGTACGTGGACAACACTCTCCCCTCTCGTTGCTATACCATCACCATGATCTTGCGTGTGCGTAGGATTTTTTTTGAAATTACTACGTTCCCCAACAAGAAATACAGCGTCCTTTATGAAAAGCTACCCAACTTTTGTTTTGCATGTGGCCTTATGGGGCATCTTGATGATGAGTGTGGGGATGGGGTGCATGACCCCAGATCTTTTGGATGGGGGGAGTGGCTGCTGTGGGAACCAGAAACACAGCCGGCCCAGGCTTATGGGGCCAGAGGAAGAGGAGATGGCGGATCTAGGGGAAGGAGCAGGGATGCAGGTAGAGAAGGTAGGGAGGACCGTGGTGGGAGAGGTTGGGGGAGAGCTATGGGTGGAATAGGAGGAGGAGATGTGGCGGGTACTAACCCATCAGCGACACACAGTATGGATGTAGAGATTATGGGAGATAACACTGAACGGGGGGAGAAGGGAGCTCGGAAGAGGCTGGTGAGAGCGGATGGATCCATCACGGGTGGGGGGCTGCCAGGCACAAATCTTGTTGGCAAGGTTGCGGGGACAATCAAGTTACTTGAAGGAGCTACACCTAGCTCGAGCAAGGCCACAGCATCCACACCAGAAAAGGACCCGCTGGTCAAGAGGAGGAAGCAGCAGGATGATGAGGAGATGATCAATCATCAAGCAATGGAGGCGGCCTCCCTGGAGGAGAGCCGCCGAGTCCAATGAGGACCTTATGCTGGAACTGTCGTGGGATTGGCGACCCTGCGACAGTCCATGAGCTCCGCGATCTCGTGGGGGCTAGTGCACCGTCGGTTCTTTGCATTGTTGAGACTCAGTTGGCAAAGAATCGATTGGAGGGTTTGGCGGTTTCTTTGGGTTTTCAAAATAGTTTTGCAGTTCCTAGCAACGGTCGTAGTGGTGGCCTTTGTATTTTTTGGAAGTCAGAAGTGAACTTGTCAATAAAAAATTTCACGCAGTATCACATAGACTCATGGGTTTCTGAACCTGGACATGAGCAATGGCGCCTTACATGTTTCTATGGTGAGGCTAATAGGAGTTTGAGATATAAAACATGGGACACAATGAAAAGGCTGTGGGGAGAAAGCACACTACCCTGGCTCTGTATTGGTGATTTCAACGAGATACTCCGTCAGGAGGAACAGTTGGGCCCTAACCCTCGCGGTAGTGCACAAATGGAGGGTTTCAGAGAAGCGGTTGATGTATGTGAGCTGGTTGATCTGGGATACAGTGGGCTCAATTGGACTTTCGAAAAACGAGTTTCGGGAGGCGATTTCTGTAGAGTACGTTTAGACCGGGCGTTAGCTTCGGCAAGCTGGTCGAACAACTTCCCTTTTGCGAGAGTGGAACACCTCACGGCAGTCAAGAGTGATCACAGCCCAATTTTGCTCATGAATGAGATGGAAGCTGGAAACCAGCGCATTATAGTGAAGAAACCGTTTCGGTATGAGTGTGCGTGGGAAAGAGATGGCTGTTTTAATGATATTGTTCATACTGCATGGAACGGCAATGGCCCAGCTTCATCGGTGGCCGATCTGTCGCACAAACTAGAGGCTGTGGCTGCATCGATATCTACTTGGGGGCGGATGACATTTGGGTCGGTCCGGCAGGAGCTACGGCAGCTGTGCCGGGATCTTGCAATGCTGCGTGCACTTCCGCTGCGCACGGGGCCTAGCGACGAGGAACGAAGGATCAAAGACCGCATGGTTGAATTGGCATACAGAGAGGAGATCATGGCCAGGCAACGGTAACGCATCACTTGGCTATCCGAGGGTGACAGCAACACCAAGTTCTTCCAGAGGAAGGCCTCAGCCAGGAGGGCCAAAAACAGTATAATCCAGCTCGACCGCGTTGACGGTACTACGTGCACTGACCCAGCCGAGCTTGCGGACATGGCCATGGCTTTTTACTCCAACTTATACACGTAGGAAGGAACCATAGGCATGGAAGAAGTTTTATCACATATACCGGTGAGGGTGGATGGCGATATGAATGCCCGGCTTACTGCAATGTATACAAAGGATGAGGTAAAAGACGTTTTGTTTCAAATGTTCCCAACTAAAGCCCCTGGGCCGGACGGGTTTCCGGCACGCTTCTTTCAGAAACATTGGGACCTTTGTGGTGAAGAGGTAACAAGGATGGTCATCAGAGTGCTTGATGGTGTGGACTCACCGGAGGAGATAAATAATACGTTCATTGTTTTAATTCCCAAGATAGCAAGTCCAAAAGTTTTAGGACAATTTCGGCCGATAAGTCTTTGCAACGTGGTCTACAAGATCGCTTCAAAGGTCTTAGCCAATAGGCTGAAGGTAATTCTCCCCGAGATCATTTCCAAAGAGCAGTTGGCGTTCGTCCCTGGCCGTCTCATCACAGATAATTTCATCACAGCATATGAATGCTTGCATTACATGAAAACCAAGAGAGTGAAGGGAAATAGATTATGTGCTTTGAAGTTAGATATGATGAAAGCGTATGATCGCCTGGAGTGGCCTTATTTGCCAGCTGTTATGATCAAGATGGGTTTCAGTCCTCGCTTTATTGACACGGTAATGAGATGTGTGACATCAGTCTCCTTTTCGGTGCTTTTCAATGGTAGGAGTTTGGATGGGTTTAAGCCATCCCGAGGGCTGCGCCAGGGTGACCCAAGCTCGCCATATTTGTTCCTGCTAGCAGCTGAGGGGCTGTCCTGTTTGCTAAAATCCGAGGCGGGAGTTCGGGGGATCACGGTAGCGCCAAATGCACTGGAGGTTAATCATCTACTTTTTGCGGATGATAGCATACTTTTCTTTGAGTCAACAGAAGCAAGTGCAACACGGATTGAGGAGTTACTTCGGACATACTGTAATGCATCAGGTCAGAGAGTAAATATGGAGAAGTCATCCATTTTCTTTAGTAAAGGGGTTCCGAACGATGCTCGAGCTGCTATCAAAAACATACTTGCTGTTCACAATGAATCTTTGACGGAGAAATATCTTGGCTTGCCCTCGGATGTTGGGAGAGCAAAGGAAGGTTCGTTTAAATACTTAAAAGACAGAATTTGGAAGAAGGTGCAAGGGTGGATGGAGAAGTGCTTATCTTCGGGTGGGAAGGAGGTTCTTATTAAGTCCGTGGCCCAATCGATCCCGACCTACTCTATGTCCTGTTTCAAACTTCCAAGGGACTTGTGTGAGCACATCAACGGCATAATTAGGAAGTTCTGGTGGGGTAGCAAGGATGGCCAACGGAAACCTGCGTGGGTGTCATGGAAAACCATGTCCAAACCGAAGTTTATGGGAGGGCTAGGCTTCAGGGACTTGGAGCTGTTTAATCTTGCCTTACTTGCGCGCCAAGCTTGGAGGCTTCTGCAGGATCCAGGGGCGCTAAGTGCTCGCATCCTCAAAGCCAGGTACTTTCCAGATTGCACTCTGTTGGATGCCGTTTTGGGTGCAGGTCCGTCCCAGGTCTGGCGCTCCATACTGGAGGGGAGAGATGTTCTATCGCAGGGCCTCATCAAGCGTATTGGGTCCGGAACACATACCAATATTTGGCAACAAAATTGGCTTACAAGGGACTACAAGCTTCGACCAATTAGCGCCAGGTCGGCCACTCCACCAACACTTGTCTCTGAGCTAATTGACTCCACTACCAGATCATGGAACAAGCATGTGGTGATGGAGCATTTTATTGTCCCTGATGCTGAAGTTATTCTGAACATACCTCTGAGCACGCGGGTTCATGAAGACTTTTGGGCATGTCATTACGATCGGAGGGGAGTTTTCTCGGTGCGTTCGGCTTATCGAATGATTTCAGCAGTTAAAGCACTGAGGGAGGACTGGCTTGATCATCGTCCGGGGCACTCAAACATTGCTGCAGACAAAAGCTCGTGGACGAAGCTCTGGAAAGTTCAGGTTCCTTCCAAGATCAGGGTTTTTGTATGGAGGCTAGCACACACATCAATCCCTACGGGGCAAGTCCGTCACGAGAGAAACATGGCGGACACATCGGCTTGCTCAATCTGTGGAGCCGTGGAAGATACCTGGCGACACTCACTGCTGAGTTGCCGCATGGCCAGATGCGTCTGGGCATTGGGGGACGAGGAGTTACTGGAGCATGTAAGCTCAAATCAAAATGCCGGCGCAAGGCTATGGTTGTTCTGGCTGTTTGAATCGACCTCCCAGCAGGACTTAACGAGAGTTCTTGTTACAATGTGGGCTATTTGGTGGGCTCGCAGAAAGGCAATCCATGACAATGAGTTTCAAAGTCCACTGTCAACCATGAGCTTTATAAGGCGATTTTTGGAGGAGCTGGATATAGTCGAAGCCCAGAAACAGCGATCAACATCAGCACCGGCGGCTCCAAGAGCGCGGGCATGGCTTCCACCCGATGGAGAAGCAGCAAAACTAAATTGTGATGGCGCCATTTCAACTATGGGTGACAAGGGAGCGGCGGCCGTGGTGTGTCGAGACAAGAACGGCACGTTTCTTGGCGCTTCAGCTTTAGTTCTCGAGGGATTGACTGACCCGGCGAGCTTGGAGGCACATGCGTGCAGCGAGGCCCTTGCCCTTACTAATGATCTGAACCTGCAGGACCTGCTGATTGCATCAGACTGTCTAGAAGTGATCTCCAATATTGATCAACATGCAATGCCAGTGTACGCGTCGGTTCTGCAGGAGATTCAAGTTACTAGGAACTTTTTCAATTCAGTTAAGTTTCGTTTTGAACGTAGAGTACATAATTTCGAGGCTCACTCGGTTGCAAAAGGAGCTGCGTCTCTGCCGGTGGGCCGCCTCGTGTGGCTAGGGATCCTCCTTGATATTGCTTGTATTCCAGAGGTGTTGAACTTTGAATAAAATCCCTAGTTACCTTAAAAAAAAGAGAAGGGGATCACGGCAAGATTCGAACACGACACCTCAAGGTTGGTTGCATGCAGTATGCAAGCCATTAGCCACTTAGACACACGAGTTCTCGTCTCATAACGGCAGCGTGGCGTTTAAATAGGTAAACAACATCGGCGAAACTTAAAACATCACATAGAAAAAATTCCCATAAACACGAACACATTTTCTGAACCTCTTGCTACTGACAAACACCGCTAGCCACCATCATTACTAACATTTTTTGAAATTCCAAGAACAATTTTTGAATTCACGAACACATTTTGAAAACTTGATTTTTTTTGTGAACAATTTGGAAAGTGAAATTCCCAAACATTTTTAAATTTTGTGTACAAAAATTCAAAGGAGAACATTTTCTGAATTCATGAACACATTTTGAAAACATCATTTTTTTTGTGAAAAAATTGGAGAGTGAAATTCCCAAACATTTTTTGAAATTTGTGAACAATAATTGAAAGGCGAACATTTATTGAAATTCCCTGAACAATTTTTGAATTCACGAACACATTTTGAAAACAGGATTTTTCTTTGTGAACAATTTGGAATGTGAAATTCCAAAACATTTTGGGAAATTTGTGAACAAAAATTCAAGGACGAACATTTTTTTTGAAATTCCCTGAACAATTTTTGTATTCACGAACAAATTTTGAAAACATGATTCTTTTGGTGAACAATTTGGAAAGTGAAATTCCCGAACATTTTTTGAAATTTGTGAACAAAAATTCAAAGGAGAACATTTTTTGCAATTCCCTGAACAATTTTTGACTTCACGAACACATTTGAAAACATGATTGTTTTTTGTGAACAATTTGGAAAGTGAAATTTCAGATCAATTTTTGAAATTTGTGAACAAATATTCAAAAGCGAACAGTTTTTGAAATTCCCTGAACAATTTTTGAATTCACGAACACATTTTGTAAACATGATTATTTTGTGAAAAATTTGGAAAGTGAAATTCCTGAACATTATTTAAATCAATGAACAAAAATTGAAAGGTGAACATTTTTAAATTCCCGTAATTCATCTTGAATTTCCGAACAAAGCTTGAAAACATGAGCAATTTTTTAAATTTGTGAACAAATTTTAAAAGTGGGAACATATTTTGAAATTCCCGAATATTATCTTTTTTTGAATTTGTGAACACATTTTGAGAACGGGGACATTTTTGAATTATGAAAAAATTTTGAAAACATGAATTTTCTAATTTTTTTGTATTTTCTGAAAATATCAAACAAAATATTCGGAAATCACGTCTTTTCCCTGAAATTCCAAACATTCTTCAAAATTGTGAACGAAAAAAGAGAGACAACCTTTTGAATTCCGAAGAATATATGATATTTCAAATCATTTTTAAAAAATATTATAAAGTAAATTTTAACAAAAAGTGGAAATGAAAACGGGAAAGAAGAAAGGAAACTGGAAAAATAGAAAACAGAAAACCTGAAAATCGGGAGAAAGAAAGTTCCAAACCGAAACAAACGAATTGTGTACATGGGCCGGCCCAGTCGGTTCGCTAGTGCGCCTCCCCCCTGTTGATTTCTACGGAATTCCCTATCTGCTGCATTTTGCGGCAAAATGCCGACCTGCCGCACACCCCTCGACCGTTCGTGGGCCGGCCCATGTCGGGTGCACCCCTCGAACGTTCGTGGGCCGGCCCGCGGAGGATTGGAACCTCAAATCTCACACTGCTAGAGATGCGAGTCTAGCCACTCAACCTTAAGGATTATACACACCCCTTCTACTTTAAGTGCCAGGATTTTGAAAGCCAAGTACTACCCTACCTCGTCATTTCTTGAGGCTGAACTAGGTAGCAGGTCCTCACAAATATGGAGATCTATCTTAGACAGTAGAGGAGCTCTCGTGCAAGGCTTGATCCGCAGGATTGGAACAGGAGAGGAGACACGAATCTGGGACCAAAACTGGCTACCCCGATCGGGCCTAATGAGACCAATTGCGTGTCGGTGGCGGATAGACCAAAGACATGTCGCCGAGCTTATCGACCCAACCTCGCAAAGTGGGAGGACAAGGTTCGTGCGACTTTTACGCCGATTGATGCAAATATAATACTCAAAATCCCGCTGTGTACTAGAAGAGAGTTGATGATTTTTGGGCACGGGTGAGGACGATCGAGGTGTTTTCAAGAAGGTCATCTACAAATTTCATTGAAAATGAAAGCGCAAGGCTAAGCATTATTGCAACCGATTGGAGGACACTCAAACGAGGCAGAAGAAGAAGCAGCTTGGACGTCCCTGTGGCACATTAAAGTCCCATAAAAAATCAAGGTGTTCTTATGGAGACTATGCCATGAAACAATTCCAACAGCCGGGGTGCTACATCACCGGAATATGTCTACTACGAGTGTGTGCGCTTTCTGTTCAGCACAAGATGACTGGAAGCACGCACTAGTAGATTGCATGATGGCCAGGAGTGTATGGTCACTTTGTTCGGAAGAGATGGTGGAGACCATGCTGGGCAATCTTTCTATGGATGCAAAAAACTAGATTTTCACTTTGCATGAATCGTTGCAGCAAGGGGAATTCATAAGAATGGTGGTGACACTTTGGGCAATCTGGTGAGCAAGAAGAAGAGCTATATATGAAGAGATATTTGATAGTCCTTTTACTACTAACTCTTTCATACTCTCCTTTTTGAGGGACTTGGAGATGATCGATAGACGAGCGAGCAGTGCTACGCGTGCCCGCGTGGGACAACATACATGGATACCTCCGCAAGATGGTCATGCAAAGATGAATGTGGATGCGGCAGTGTCCCAGCAAGGGGAGTTTGGTGCCGTGGGAGCAGTGTGCCGAGACCACAGGGGAGTTTTCTTGGGTGCTTCGATCTTAAAAATCAAGTTTATAACAGATCTGAGCACACTAGAGGCAATAGCAGTGAGGGAAGGCCAATCTCTGGCTGAGGATCTATATGAGAACTCCATTCAAATTGCTACAGATTGCAAGAGGGTGGTCGAAGATGTCCAGAAGAACTCGGCGGCTGGCTATGGAGCTATAGTGCATGAAATAATTCTTCGTGCAAACTCTTTCCATTCATGTAAAGTAGTTCATGAGTTTAGGAGCTCGAATTTCGAGGCTCACAATCTCGCTAGATATGCTTTGTCCTTAGACTATGGTCGTCATGTGTGGCTAGGACAACCAGGAGATCTTGATTTTATTCCTGTAAACATTTTGGGTGATGAATAAAAGCATGCGAGATTGTCTCAAAAAAAAAAAGCCACTCAACCTTAACAACACTAATGTTCTATAAGTGCAAAGAGGTCTGGTATTATATGTTCCTTTCTTTCACGTTTTTTCGTTTTTCGTTTTCCTGTTTCTTTCTTTCTTTTATTTTTGTTTTCGAAATATCGCAACTTCAAAAAAAAATATTCAATACTTTATTTGGATTTTAATAAAAAATGTTTGAATTTTTGTTCAGGTTTCAAACAACCATTCTTTTCAAAAAATGTACAAAATTTGTTCATGTTTCAAAATGTGCTCTGTGTTTCAAAATTTGTTCGTGATTTTCAGAAAATGTTCGTGTTTTCAATTTTTTTCAGATTTTCAAAATTTTTGGAATTTCACATTTGTTTCCTTTTTCAAATTTGCTCGTGATTTTCAAAAAATGTTCATATTTTTAAATTTGTTCAAATTTTCAAAATATCTTTGGAATTTCACATTTGTTCCCAATTTTCTAAAATTGTTCATGTTTTTCAAAAAAACTATTCACATTTTCAAAAAATGTTCACGTTTCAAAATTTGGATAGACATTTTAAAAATGTCAAGAAATTTAGAAAATGTTTGTCGTTATAAACTTTTGTTCATACTTTCACGAAATTTTCCATTTTTAATTTTTTGTTCACCAATTCAAAAAATGTTCGCTGTTTGAATTTTTGTTCGGAATATCACGAAATGTTCCATTTTTCAAATTTTTGTTCACAAATACAAAAAATGTTCACGGTTTCAATTTTTTTTTGGAATTTCATAATTTGTTCACAAATTCAAAGTAGGTTTGCGGTTACAAATTTCTTTAGAATTTCATAATTTGTTCACACGGTTTCAAATTTGTTTGGAATTTCATAATTTGTTCACAAATTCAAAAAATTGTTCACGTTATCACAAAAACAATTTCTGACTTTTCAATTTTTTTTCACATATTTGAAAAATGTTCTTGTCTCTATTTTTTCATGAATTCAAAAAATGTGCGCACTTTTTTAAAGAGACACATTCAAAGAAACTATACTTTAAAACAAATCAATACAACAAGTAATTTTGTGTTCACTGCAGTAATTGGTTCCTGTTCGCTGCAGTGCACAAGTCAGGTTTAGTTCTTTAACACATGCGTTGCACATAAACCAACTTTGCTTGTCTAGTCTGTTGGCGACGTGTGAGCGGTTGCTAGCACTTGGTCGCTAGTTCGAATCCTTGTTGCGCCTTTTTGCCATTTTTTCATCCCGCGGTGGAGCTTCATGGGCCAGCCCAGTCGAGCTGCCCCTGTGTATCTGGCTATCAATTTGACACAAAGAGCGTCCAATAGGAGCTCTCGATTTCTGCTTCATGATTCCTGCAACTTTTTTTCTGGGCTGGTCTGTGTGGTCTTTTGGGCTGTTTTTTTTAATGACCAATATTCGGGTCAGCCAATTCCTTAACCGGCCGAAGCCCATTCTAATGCAACAACCCTTTGCTTTCTCCTTTTGTTTTATCTGTTTTTCTGTTTATATACGTTTTTGCTTTTGTGTTTTTCATTTTCATTGTTAGTTGGTTTTATTTTTTTATTTTGTAGGTATTTTTGGATGGTATGCGTAAATATATACATACAAATACTATATAATAATATATGCCAACATTTCACTATTATATGATTATTCTTTGCATAATACGAAAAGTGCAATTTTGGTGCAAAGTTGTGTGCAAGTTCTTTATTTTTATTTTTATTTTTTTATTTCTCCATAAATAGAAATACCAATTCCACTAGTTCATTATTACTTATGAAACTTCGTTATTTTGATATTGTCTTAGTTTTTATTTCATTTTCATTCTACTTTAAGGTTAATATCATTGCCACTAACTCATTTATTCTAATTTTTGTAACAAATCCACTTTTATATGCTTATTGTTGCAAAAAATTTAAAAGCGCAATTTCTATGTATATTTTGTGTAAATTTTGTCACTGCTTGTTTTAGATTTTTTTTCCCATTTTCTTTCTTCAATACCAATGTTCATAATTCGTTGTTCCTTAGAAAACTTAATTATTTTGAGTTTCTTTGTCATTTTATTTATTCTTGAGGGTAATACCAATGTCACTAATTCATACTTCTTAATAAACATATTTTTGTGAAATTCCACTATTTTATGCTTACTGTTGCATGTTATATAAAAAAGCAATGTTTGTGTATATTGTGTGCAAAATTATATTATATTATTTTTATTTTCACTTTATTTGTTCTTAATGGGTAATAGCAATGCAACTAAGTCATTCCATCTTATAAAACATAGTTTTTTTTTATTTACATGTGTCTAAGTATAAATGCAAGTACTAAGTACTATATGTGTGACTAATTCCTTCCTTCTTATAAAACTTCCTTGTTTGTGAAAATTCCTCTATTATATGCATATTCGTGCATATTTTAGATAACACAATTTATGTGTAAATTATGGGCAAGTTTTTATTATTTTCTAAATATTTTTATTTTCTTTGTTCTTAACGGTAATACCAGTGCTGCTAATTAATTCTTTCTTAGAAAACTTTATCATTTATATTTATTGTTAATTTTTTTATTTTATTCTTTAATGTGAAACCAACACAAGTGTTAGATTTCTAATTTAATAGTTCAATTTCTGCGTACTTCCTTTTTTGCTGTTGTCGGTAGCGGCTTAAAGGTGAAGAATGTTTTCGCGGCGACTTTACTAGAACAATCGATCGGGTCCAAAGTAGTGTGGCTTCTTTAAGACTATACAGTACGAACCGTGTAATTTATCAAAATAATTCTAATATTTTGTTGTTTAGTGTGATGATAACAAAAATGAGTTAGAAATATGTGTTTAAGTACCCTGTTCTTCTCTCTTCAAAATGGTAAATACATATGATATGTATATGTGCATATATGTATTGTATATTTGTATGCATATACAAAAAAAATATACATGTATGAGAGATTGCACATAAAGTCACTAACTGTTACATGCAAATATGTTTGACAGTACGAAAATGCTATTTAGGTCACCTACAAAGGCTTAGCGAACACAATACTATAGTAGCCTGTATTCAACGTACGAAAAAAAGACTGGCTTGGCACTAGTAGTGGACGTGGGCAGCGAAAAGTGCTTGCAGCTACCGAGCTTCATGGCTCTTAGGATTTGAAAATTTTGAAAAACACACTTCCGGTGCTAAAAATAAATCTTAAAACTGATACGTGAATACATACACATATTCCTAAGGCCCAGTAAAAATCTGGAAACGAAATACTCTGTATTTCTTGAAATACAAAAAAGAGAAATTTATAACAGAAATGGCATCCTTTTTCTCCTATATACGGTAGAAATTTGTTTTTTTTTTCTATAGCCCCTAACGAAACGAGATTTTTACCGAAACTTGCCACGGGTATTCGGAATGTGTATATGTATCCCTGGAAAAAAACATATTTTTTTGAAACTTCAAAAACACGAATTTTAAAATGTTCAAATATAGAAAGCACTGGAGCTCGGGTGCTGCAAACTCTTTCTCACGGGGGCAGCCCTTGGTCCAGCTTGAATCAAAATTTAATGAGAAGTACCGCTGGAGGCGCCGTTGCGCTGCGTGCAACATATAAATAAATAAAAACAGTCAACTTACACATAGTCGCTTTCAAACTTCTTTTATAGAGAAGCCGAGGAAGCTACTAGTAATTACACGTTCGGAATCTACACATACACATACGGTGATTTCCAGTTTAATCCGCGGTCATCTTGTAGTTGTACCACCGTGCGACGAGCAGGTACCCGCCGAAGTTGCCGACGCAGAGCAAGGCGAGCAGCCAAAAGAAGTAGTCCAAGTGCCCGTCGTTGATGTCGTCGGGGATCCACCCGGGCCGGCCGCCGCTCGTCGTGACGCTCACCACGACAGACACGAGCGCCGAGCTCGCGTAGTTGCCCAGCGCGAAAGCCGCACGGGCGAGCCCCGAGCAGATGCTCCGCATGGCGTCGGGCGCTTGGTCGTAGAAGAACTCCATCTGCCCGATGAAGGTGAACACCTCCGCTGCGCCCAACAGTACATACTGTGGCACCTGCCAGAAGATGGACAATCGCACGTACTCTGCACCGTCCGTGCCGCGGTACGTGCCGTTGCGCGTGACGACGCGGCGCCGTGCGACCTCAAGCATGCCGGCGGCGAGCATGGCGACCGTGAGGATGACGAACCCGACGCCCATGCGCGTCAGCTGCGTGAACCCGCGGCGGTGGCCCGTGAGGCGGCGCGCGAGCGGGACGATGGCGCGGTCGTAAAGCGGCACCCAGAGCATGACGCTGAGCGTGTCGAAGACGGTCAGCACTGCAGCGGGGATGCGAAAGCTGCCGATGCGCGGGTCCAGCGTGTCGCCTTGGAGGATGAAGGTGGTGGACACCTGCGTGTACGCGGCTGCAAAGATGATGCCGCACGCCCACACCGGCAGCAGACGGAGCACGCACTTGAGCTCCTCCACCTGTGTAACCGTGCACAGCCGCCACGGGCTCGCTGGCCGCCCCTTGTCGCCCGCCGTCTCCAGGGCCGCCTTGTCCAAGAACCTGAGCGATTGATGACAACCGCAACCAGTGCAATAGATTAATTTGTATTAATTGAGGTACTAATATGAGTCTCTTGGATTCGTTCCAAGCAATTACACGACGCAACCGTCTTGTCCTCTTTTTAAGACTAGGGCTTCTCTGCCTCCCGTAGGCATCGTCACTGATCCGCCTCGTCTCCAATGGCTTAAGGGCCATGTCGGCGTGGTGGATCCCGGCCCTTTCCGCCAGGAGGGTTCCATTTTTAGATGTTCCTTCGAGTTTTGCTTTTTTAGTGTTTGTGTCTTGCTCAGGAAGACGAGACGATGGCGGCTCCCTGTAGGCAGAATAAAGTTCTCCCCGTCTAGCCGCCGTTCCGGTGGTGTGTCTAGCATCGTAGGTGGGCATGTGGAGGTGTGTCTTCAACGGATCTGTCCTTGATGGATTTTCTCGGATATGATCGTAGTTCATCTACATTCGTGTGTCTTTAGGTTGGACCCTTCCGATCGACGCTACTCTTCAATGGTGGCGGTTGCTTTTCTGGTATGCTGGCCCTATGGGGGCTTGCACGGATACTTCCCGACTGTCTACTACAACAAGTTTTCGCTGCCTCCGGCGAGGAAGGGGCGATGACGGCAGCTCGCCTTCGACTTGCTTCCGTGCTTGTAGTTGTCGCTAGGTCGTCTACAGATCTAAATGTAATTTTTATTATTTCTGATGTTCATTGTATTATCATGATTGAAGATGAACAAATTGAAAGTCTTCTGCAAAAAAATAAATAGAATATAAACGAGGCTATCTAAAATATTAACAAAGGAAAAACTCAACTGCAAAACCACATCTTTTTGGCAAGATTACGGAACGCATCGAGAGAAGGCTTGTCCCCATAACCACATCTTTTCGGCAAGATTACCGAACCACATCTTTTCTTCTTTTCTTTTATCTCAAACAGTTTTTTATTTTCAAAGCCTTTTCCACCTTTTTTCCCTACATTGTAGGTGTTTTTTCTACCCTGGAACAAAATAATGTATGACCACGTGACATACGTGGTAAGTAATTCAAAAAATTCAGAAAATAATAATGCGTGGATGAAATTTGAACCGTACTTTTTTGTTTTATTTTTTTCATACTTTTCATGTGGTTTCTCACCCAGGAACCCTGGTAACTTATGTGTACTTTTTAACCCGGATTTTTATATTAGAATATACCTCGGTAACTTCTGTGTACACAAAATGTTATTTACGCACCGCATATATGATATCTAGGCACAAACACGGTCATAACTTTGACCCTGGGAAAAAACCGTTGAAACATACCCTCCGGTAACTTCTGTCTAAAAAATATGGTAATATACGCATCACATACCTAATAACTTATATACAAAACACCACGGTAACTTTGATGGGGGATGGTGCATTGTTGAACAAACCCACGGTAACTTCTGTGTAAATAATATGGTAATATACACACCGCAGACCTGATAACTTATGTACAAACACCATGAAAACTTTGAACCGGAGAATTTTTTTGTTGAAAACATACCTCCAGTAACTTCTGTGTAAATTGCATGATGATTTACGCACCGCGGAGATGATAACCCATGTAAAAACACCATGATAACTTTTGACCCCGCTATAAAGTTGTTCGAAAGATACCCCTGATAACTACTGTGCGAATAGCATGATAATATATGCATGGGGCCTGATAATTTCCGAACATCATGGTAACTTTGACCCCCAAGAAAAAACGTTGAAAGTACCTAGTAAATAACATGATAATTTACGCATCTCTGGCGCGATATCTTTACCTAGTCTGGGCCTAGTAACTTTTGAATGCGGAAAAAAAATTCGTCGAAGCATACCAACATGGGATCTAATTTTGAAGGTCTCATCGCGGCGTCTTTTATTTGGTGAAAACGGATTTTGAATCAAACCAATGGTTTGAGCTACCAAACATTTCGAATCTTCAAAATAAGAAGAATCTAGGATGGCACCAGTTTTCCCCCTCTAGAGCATGCGTGCATGTGCACGTGGGGATTTTCCCAGTAATTTCTTTGTAAATAGCATGATAACTTATGTACGGCAGACATGATAATTTACGTAGCCTAGACATGATAACTTTTGACCAGAAAAAGAAGTCCATAGAATCTAGTTTCGAAACTCTCGTCGCGAGGATTTTTTTTATGTGAAAACAGATTTTGAATCAGACCGATGATTTGAGCTACAACACATTTTGAATTTTAAAATATGGAGAATGTAGGATGCCATCATCTTTTCATCCTCTAGTGTATGCATGTATGTACGTAGTTAGAGAAAGAAGAGTGGGGTAAAAGAGGGAGAGACATTCTAATGCATGCGTACGTGTAATTCGGGGGGGGGGGGGGGGTAGTTTGACAGTTACGCTTAATATGCACTACATTTTGAGCCGTTCGATGGACACTATTAACGGCTCACGCTGTTGTTTGGCCTTGAAATTCATAAGTTTAAAACTCATACACTATGTAGTATAGATATGCATGATACTACTCCCTCCGTCCCAAAATCCTAGTATATAATACTCCCGCCTAATTACTAACTAATCTTTAGGTGAAATACTAACTAATAATCTTGATTAGTTGTAGATAATTAAAGATGGATAAAAATCCTATTTTAAGTGAACTTTTGCGGATAAAAATCCCATTAAAGATGGATAAAAATACTAACAGAATTTCACTTGATGGAGACTAGTAGTGGACAGAAAATAAGAACGGTGCAAGTGGAAGCAATGCTAGCGACGGCCGGGGCACGGGCACTGAGCCACTGACCTGAACTGGTTGCTGTGCGCGAGGCGGCGGCTCCCCAATATCGCGGACATGCCGTCGTCGCCGTCACGCTCGTGCAGCAGCGCGGCGTCGGTTGGGGTCTCCACGTCGCACTTCCTGGCGGCGGCGACCACCACCTGCGCGATCCTGGTGAGCGGGCTACCGCCGGGGGGCTGGTGGCGCCCGTACGCGCCGGTGCCGGCGAGGAAGAGCGCGACGGCGGCCACGCTCAGCAGCGCCGGAATGCCGTAGCCGAGCCGCCAGCCGTGGGCGGACTGCACCCACACCAGCACGGTGCCGCCAACCAGCGACCCCACGGTCAGGGAGAGGTAGAACCAGTTGAAGAAGGAGCTCTGCCGCCCGCGCTCCTCCTCGTCGTCGGACTCCACGTCAAACTGATCCGCGCCGAACGACGCCATGACGGGCTGCAGCGCGCCGCCCAGCCCCACCAGGTACAGCCCCGCGTAGAACACCGCGCTCTCCAGCGCAGCCCACGCGCTCGCCGTCACGACACCGTACCCCTGTTCCATCGAGATCCAGGTGAGGTGTTCGTGTTCCCTGATATGCACGCACGTATATGATGCGCATCAGCGCGCGCAGGCACGTACGTACCGCGACGGAGACGAGGAGGAAGAGCGTGATGGTCCAGTATCTGCCGAGGAAGGAGTCGGCGAGGAAGGCGGCGGCGAGCGGCGCGATGCCGCTGGTGCCCTGCCAGTTGGTGACGCTGTTGGCGGCGGCCTTGCTGCCGGAGTGCAGCTGGACCTTGAGGTAGTTCACCAGGTTCGTCGACAGGCCAAAGTAGGCCGCAGACTGAAAGCAGTTGTTCACTGCAGGCAGGCACACCGCGCATGCATCAAGCATTCAGGCATGAGTGGCACGGACGTACATGTATGCATGCCAGAGCGGGAACACGAGAACAAAACGAAAAGGTTGCGAGCGTTACCGAGGATGAAAGCGCAGCCCCACGAGGTCCGGCGATCCTTCTTGGACCTGGGATCGGCGGCGTCGCCGTGCGTGCCTTTTGATTCTACCCCTACAGCTTCCATGCTCTTAGCAGTTCGGGTGAGATTTACACAGGCGCGTGCGTGCAGAGCAAATGAAAATCACTCCAGGCAAGGGTCACAATGGCCCATATAAGAGCATCTTTAGCAAACCCCGCAAATCGGGCAATTCGGTAAAATAACCGTCGGTTTGCGGGATGGAGGGGGTTTGGCCGGCCCGAATAGATCCCGTAAATTTGGCCATCCCGGATTTTTTTGTGTGATCCCGAATCACAGGCTCATTTCCTTCATATCTACGGAATTTCCTATGATTTTCTTGGCTCCCCCTTTCTTTGGCGCGAACGAATTTTCGCTCGCTTTCGTTCGAGCCTCCACTCCACGCAGCCGCCACCGCCGCACATCCCTGCCCGTTCTTGCTGCCCCGTGCCGCATCCATTCCACCAAGTTTAAGCGGCGGCATTGTGTCTGGGGCTCGCCGTCGTCGCCGGCGCCATGGATCCGCCCCGGAGCTTGGCGCGCCACCTTTAGCAGACGGATCCGGCTGGTTCCGGCGCCGGTGAGCCTCGGAATCTATGGGGCTCGCCCGCGCACATCGGAGGAAGGGGGCGGTGCGGCTTTGCTTTGGTCGACGGGGAGAAGAAAGGGGCGGCATGGTTTTGCTTCGGCCGGCCAGGGAGAAGAAAGGGGTGGCACGGCTTTGCTTCATCCGTTTTCGAGCGGGGTATGTCCAACAACCGCGAATTTGTGCTCGATTTGGTTCAGTTGAGGTTCGGGTGAAATTAATGGGCGATTTGTGTGCATTTTGTAGATGGATTGGAGTTCATCCTCGTCGTCTTCGTCCGATGGTTCGGACATAGAAGAGTTGATCCTCGATGATGATGTCAAAAACCTAGTGTTCTAGCATCTCATGGGAAATTTGAGGCAGGGCCGAAGAAAAAGCGGCGCGGATCCTACTCGGTTTGCCATTATTCGAGGTCCTGCTTGCTTCTGGGATAAAAACCCCTCAGAAACATCATGACTGCTTGTGCAATTTTACACAACATGATCATCGTGGATGAGATGGATTTGGATTTGAAGTACAATTATGACAATGTTGGTACCCATGTGAAGCCTGCTAGGGACGCAGATGAGATCACCGCATTTCTTGAGACCCACCGGAAGATCGAGAACCGTGACTCACACAACCAACTCAAGCATGATCTTATTGAGCATCGGTGGCAAATTTATGGGGGATAGATTCATCCTTTTTATTCATTTTGTGTTCGATTTGAACAATTTGGTGTTGTAATAAGAACCCGAATTCGAACATTTGATGAAATGAGACGGATTTTTGTATTCTAAATTACTTTTTGGATCATTTACATTCATATGCTTAATTTATAATATGATTTTATTCGATTTTCTTCGTTGAAATATCTAATTTATAAAGTTATGCAAATTTTGCGGGACTGCGAGCCCTCCAGTACGAAACAGAACCCGTAAACACGCACCGCAAAAACATTTGCGGGATGGGTTTACGGGATCTCTTCCGTCGGTCGCGGTACCGTAAAAAAGTTTTGCGGACACCCACAAAGCATGCCGGACGGTTGCGGGGTCTACCAGAGATGCTCTAACGTGCCAAGGAGCCACTGAGTGGCGGAGCCACTGAGTGGCACAGATCTGCCATGGCGTTAAATACATGCATGATGGCAAGGCAGGAAGTGACGTTTAACCGAGACACTGTGGTCAGCCGCGTCACGGATGCGCCAAGTCCCTTTCTTCTCCACTAAATCAACTGAGCTCCAAAGCAATTCCTCACGCAATTGAGATAACAAATTTGATGGAATATGGGGCCGCCTAAGGTGCCAGTCAACTGAAAAAATAAATCGCCAGGAAAGCAAACGGAGAGAACGACCCTGGAACGACTCGAGCATTCACGCGATTTTAAAACACACGCACCATCATATCCTTCTCGATCACGACCCTACGTACATACGCTGGTGACCATTGTGTCATGCGCACATGCGCCAGTGGTTATTCTTCTAGGAGAGCTTCAATAGGGCTTAAGCCCACCCTTAAAAAAAAACTATTTCAGCTAAACATACCATTTTTTTTGCGGGGTGCTAAGCATACCATTTTGAAATACGTTGATATGCTTTACATGCAACAATTATAATGCATTTGCGAATTAGGCTTAAGAACTTACTGTTTTGAGCCACCTTTCAGTGTCATGCTAGATTCGCCACTACTTGTCGTGGCTTTAGTATAACTTAAATGGAAAGGAGTAGTACTTAATTGCTTCGTGTAAACATATTTTGTCCGAAAGTGGCCGTATGCATCGTTCTGATGCAGAGCCCGGGAAATCCCCTTTTAAAAAAAACATTTTGTCCGAAGAGTAAATCTCTTGCCGGCCAGCCCAGAGTTCGCCGGCTACATTTGCATGTAAGGGGCCATCATGCATTTGTTTAACAACATACTCCCTCCGTTCCGAATTACTTGTCTTAGATTTGTCTAGATGCGGATGTATCTAGCACTAAAATAAGTCTGGTTACATCCGTATCTAGACAAATTCAAGACAAGTAATTCGGAACGGAGGGAGTAGTAGATTTGGGTCGCTCACTAGCTCCTTGGCGCCTTACATAGGCCATTGTGACCCTTGCCTGGAGTGGTTTCATTTACGTGATCGCTCAGGAAGATTCCGGGCTGACACGGGACGGGGACGATTGGCGTGGATACCCATGAAGCGACGTTTAACTAATCGATTACCAGTCACGGCCATGGAGGGTAGGGACGGGAGCAACTAATTATTCGGGGCCTAGGCATGGCTCGTGACTCACAAGTTCACTCATCGAGTGCAGCTGCTGTTCATCC
This sequence comes from Aegilops speltoides, assembly GCA_021437245.1. Taxonomy (NCBI): domain Eukaryota; kingdom Viridiplantae; phylum Streptophyta; class Magnoliopsida; order Poales; family Poaceae; genus Aegilops; species Aegilops speltoides. Next base: position 55,199,420 of record CM038147.1, read on the forward strand.
AACAAGATAGCTAGAGCGCCGCTGCCGCTTTCCAATCACTGGTAGAAAAAAGGCCTTTAGTCGCGGTTGGCAAAGGCCTTTAGTCATGGCTGCGAACCGCGACGAGATAAAGCGACTAAAGACCCCTTTAGTCGCGGCCTTCACGAACATGACTAAAGGCTTTAGTCCGGTTCTCGTGGCTAACTAAGGGACTAAAGCCTCCTCCGCAGTTTAAATTTTTTACTTAATTTTTTTGCGAATTTTTTCATTTTTTTATTTTCAAATTTCTGAATTATTTTAACCTCTAATCTCTAATCACCACCCTCATCACTGCTCAATTTATCCTCTAATCTCTAATCACCCTCATAATTCCAAATCATCTAACTTCCGAACGGTCACCCATCCTCCCACTCCCCCAGCCTGAGCACGCTTAACTTCCGGGTTCTATTCTCCCTCGTTTCCAAGTCTGCACTTGTTGTTTTCCTGACAATAGTAGGATGTCAATTCTATTAACCCTCAGGTATTTAGCTTGAGCATGAAGTGACACATTTCACTGTTTGAGTTTGAAACTATTGTTTTAAAAAACAATAATTATTTAGTAACACTAATATTTCTGGAATAATTAGTTTGACCATTTTTTGACCACAGTTTGACCAGATTTGACCAAAATTTAAAAAAACTGAAATAATTATTTAGTAACACTAATATTCTAGAATAATTAGTTTGACCATTGTTTGACCACAGTTTGACCACAATTTGAAATTTTTGAATTTTTTGCCTCTCGAACTTAAAAGCCCGTATCTTTTTTTTCTGTTAGGTTTTGGGGATTCTAAAATGTTTAACGGGTTCCCTGTTAAATTCGGATGTAACTTTTCGAGTAGATGATTTTCATATAAAAACTTTTTCATCCGAGTTCGTATGCAAAAGTTATGCCAATTTTAAGAATTTCGAGAGATTTTGCAAATAAAGTCGAAATTCATATTTGTTAATTTTCCCAACAACTAGACCACATATCACATGGAAAACTTATTTTATTTTATTTTTTGACATTTGCATAATTTTTTTTGTTTTTCTAAAACTGAAAAGGCGATCCCGGGGGTAGAGTTTGAAAATCCCTTTAGTCGCGGTTGGCGGACCAACCGGGACTAAAGGTCTAACCAACCGCGACTAAAGGTTCGGGCCTTTAGTCGCGGTTGGCTGCACTCAACGGGACTAAAGGTCTAACCAACCGCGACTAAAGGTTGGGCCTTTAGTCGCGGTTGTGCACTCAACCGACTAAAGGTCTAACCTTTAATCCCGGTTGGCACGCCAACCGCGATCTAAAGGCCTCGGTTACTTGAGGACCTTTAGTCGCGGTTGTCCGCCAACCGCGACTAAAGCCCTCACGCACCGACTTGCCACCGCGCGCCAGGCCCGAGCCTTTGGTCGCGGTTCACCTCGAATCGCGACTAAAGGTCCCATTAGTCGCGGTTCCTACAACTTCGCGACTTATGGGGCTGGACGGAAAGCCTCTTTTTCTACTAGTGAATTGTTCGTGCGGTGGCGAAGTTACCTATAACTGTGTAGTCGCTGACTACGTGTTTTTCCTCGACATCGATCCATAGGTCTGCATATCACGTCGTTGAACCGAGCAACGAGCAATGTTTAACTACACAGCCCATCTATTCTCTTATTTTTACGCTTGTGTAACAATTAGTTGGGCCACTCTTGGGCCATATCGCAAGAAGAAATCCAAAATCCCTTAAGCGATGTTAGCGATCGCACTAGTTGATCGATCCCCAAATTACGTGATCTCGTTGGCTCCTTCACGCATGCCTCTCCAATGATCATGGATGGCGCCGCGGCGATCGCCTTCAGACTTGCTGTCCCGGACTCGGCGTCGGTCGACGTGAGGAACGACCACGTTGGGCCATCCGCGAGCAGCGGCGGCGCACCTGCACTGCACACAAACTCGTCTGAAACTCTGAATCCATCGATCTGCACTCAGATCGATCCAACACAACTACACAAGGCAAGGCCCTCCACTTTCTCTACATCTATAGTTCTACTTGTTTGTTCTATGTGCAAAAACATCAATACAGTTCATTATTTTCCAGTTTTTCTCTCACTAGCAATATTAAGATTTAGGATGTAGGAGATTATTTTTATTAAGAATAAGAATTGCATATTTCCCTTTTCTTAGCAATAGATTTATTTTGTCAGGTGATTCGCTTGATAAATGGATAAATTTGTGAAGAAGTGGCAGTCCAACTCAAATGTTGCAAATACCACACAGCAGCAATCACCTGCGAATGAGGAAGAACAGACTCCTATTGATGCTCGAGCCGCTTTGGAACGTGTGTTAATTAATAGCAATGCAAGGCCGCACCCAGCTAAAGAAAAAGAGGAAGTTGATACATCTAATCATCCGCCGGATCCTGCAAATCGCATACCAATTTACCAAGATGCGGGCGAAAATGCGTGATGATGTGCGAAGAGCATACCTCCGAGAGGCCCGTTCAACCAACAGGACATGCTTTCCTTCAAACATATTTCAGTGGAGTTCAACGTCGTTTTAATGAAGAGTGGTTCAAGGATCACAAGTCTTGGTTGGAGTATAGTACAAAGGAAAATGCAGCATTTTGTCTTTGTTGCTATTTGTTTCAGAATGAAAGTCTAGGCCATGGTGATGGAGATGTATTTTCAACAAAGGGGTGGAAAAGTTGGAATAATGTAAAGAGATTGGATATTCATGTTGGGGGTCCTTCGAGTACTCATAATCAGAACATGAAGAGATGTGATGATCTAATGAACCAGAAGCAATCATTGGAGCTGTCTTACACAAGGGAACAAAGAAATCCAATATAGAGTACCAAACTCGGCTGATTGCGTCAATAGATATTGCAAGGTTGCTTCTTGTTTTGGGTTTGCCATTTAGAGGTCATGATGAAAGCGAGTCTTCTTTAAGGAAGGGAATTTTCTAACTTTTATGAGTGGTATGTTGCACGTTGTCCAGATGTGGCTGTTGTTGCTTTGAAGAATGCTCCTCATAATTTAAAGTTGGTTTCTTCGACTATCCAGAAAGATATTGTGAAAGCTTGTGCGATAGAAACAGTCAAAGCAATCATAAAGATCTGGGAGATGAATACTTTGCTATATTGGTTGATGAATCTCGTGATGTATCTCACAAGGAACAAATGGCTCTTGCCATAAGATATGTTGACAAAAGGGGGTTTTCAATGGAGCGTATTATTGGCCTTTCTCATGTTACTCAAACAACTTCTCTTGCTCTCCAACAAGCTATTTATGCAGTGCTAAAAAAACATAACCTTAGCCCTTCTCGAATTCGTGGCCAAGGCTATGATGGAGCTAGTAATATGCAAGGGCATTTGAATGGTTTGAAAACTTTAGTAATGGAAGATTCTAGGTCTGCTCATAGCATCCATTGTTTTGCTCATCAACTTCAGCTCACACTAGTTGCAGTTGCAAAAAACCATGAAGATGTGGTATGGCTTTTTGAGTGGATGAGTGTTCTTCTCTCCACAGTGGGAAATTCTTTTAAGAATAGAGATATGCTTAGAGAGAAACAAGCAAAAAGAGTCCAGACGGCACTGCAGAATGGATAACTTGAAACGGTAGAAGTTTGAATCAAGAACTTGGACTTAAACGAGTGGGGATACTCGTTGGGGTTCTCATTTCAGCTCTCTCTTGAATATGATTGTTATGTTCCCTCGGTAATTGAAGTTGTTGATGATAATGCACAAAACGCCAAAGAAAGCTCTCGATAGGATTAAAGCAAAAGGTGTTTTGGACGCTATTCAAACATTTGACTTTGTTTTCATGATGAACTTGATGAAGGCTATACTTGGGATTACTAATGATCTAAGCGTTGCTTTGCAAAGGAAGGATCAGGACATTGTGAATGTCGTGTCGTATCTTCACACAACCAAAAGAAGGCTATAGGAAATGAGAAACCAAGGTTGGAAAGGTATGATTAAAAAGGTTACTGATTTTTGCATTGAACAAGATATTGAACTTTCTGATATGGATGCTATGCATATTCCACGAGGATCAAAATCAAAGCGTAAGGTTCAGACTGATGGCATATCAAATAAGAATTACTACCAAAGTGTGATGTACGCCGTTATTGATATGTTACGTGTAGAGATTGATGACCGCTTTAGTGAAAGCAGCACAACCTTGCTTCTTGGGATGGCTTCTTTGGATTCTTCTGATTCGTTTGCTAATTTTGACAAAGAAAAAGTGTTAGCAACGGCTCGTTTGTATCCAGATGATTTTGGGAGTGAAAGAAAGATTGAAGATCTTAGTGTCCAACTTGATAACTTCCTTGAAAATGTTCGTGATGATTCAAGACACTCCAATTTGAAAGGGGTTAGTGATCTTTGCAGAAAACTAGTTGAGACAAAGAAGTACAATACCTTTCCTCTAGTATTTCTTTTGGTAAAACTAGCATTGATCTTGCCCGTGGCGACGGCAACAGTTGAGAGAGCATTTTCCGCAATGAAATATATGAAGTCTGATTTACGCAATAGAATAGGCGATGATTTCTTGTACCATTGTCTCATAACTTATGTTGAAACCGATGTATTCCAGTCTATTAGTACTGATGCTATTATGCATACATATCAATGTATGCATCGTCGCAAAGTACTACTGCCATAGATATGTTGATTTGTAATAAAGTACGCTGTTTTTATTCCTGTTTATGATCTAATTTTTTTATTAGTGAAGCTTGACATCACATGGTTTTGATCCTGGCACCGCCACTGGTTCGTGATAGCGTTTTGTCCCCTTGCTCAGACCACCGCTTTAGGGCATGTACAACGAGTCAATGATGTACAGTCAGCCATCCGTAACCCCAACCAATGTAAGAAAAGAAATGAGTGAGAAAAAAAAAGACCGGAGTGGTGGAGTCTGTGTAGAAATGGCAAAATGGACAAAATTGATCTATGGACATAACTAACTCACAAAGTGAACCGTCGGTGAAAAAATTTCACCCAACTGACCCTTTTGTGTAGCGCTCGATAGCTCGGCGTTACACTACACCATGCAATGTTTGACTGATAAGTGCTACACTCCTGGCCAGTGTGGCATCCCGGGGCCAGGCGGCCCGGCCCCGCCCTGGCCGTGCAATGCCTAGCCGACAGGCGCTATGCCCCCATGTGCAGCGCCTATATGTTAGGCGTTGCACATTCACTTACTAGCCAGCGGTGGCCCCCCTAGCCCATCCTCCACACACACCCCCACCCGAAACCCCCACAACAGAGGAGTGATGGCCGCGATTTCCTCTATGTCCCCCTCTCAAATCTTTCCCCAAATCCTGCAAATCTGAGCGTTTTGTCCGTGGATTTCGACCCCAATCCCTTCCTCAAGGTAATCTCTTCCGATCCCCTCGTTTTCATCTAAAAAAATGCTCACATTTGCTCAATTCTTTCTAGGGTTAGGCAAACCCTAGTTCTTCATTGATTTTAAAATTTCTATTGAAATATGAGATGATTTATTGGCATTTTACTAGGGTTAGGCTTCTTAGTATGTTAGGGTTGGGGCTATGATTCTTGTTATGTTGGGGTTAGGGTTAGGGTTATTAGTATGTTAGGGTTAGGCTTATGGTTCTTGTTAAGTTTGGGTTAGGGTTATTGTTTGATATCTATGTTAGGGCTTTGGATTTTGTGTTAATCTTCGGATGAGTACTGACGAAGTATATGTTATGTTGTGTTGTTTTAATTTATTTAGGGATGGAAGAACATGTGTTTATGTTCATCATGTGGACAAGGATGCATTTTTGAATGGCAATATTGAGCCGGATCCAGATGAGCTTGACATGGTGTTTGAGAGTAGTCCTAACTATGTCAAGGTGTTGGAACAAGTGAGGAAAGATTTGAATTGGATGGACCCAAGTGATATTGTTGAGTTGGAGGGAAGGCATAATGTGGGGTTTGGAATGCACATCCATTGGAAGACAATGCGTGTGAGCTCCGAGCAACGTTGGGTTGCATAGAAGGAGACGGTGGCCGAATCTCTAGACAAGGGTCTTTAGTTATTTGCTACCAACAAGGTTGATGCTAGTTTGCACTTGGACTTGAACCGACAATTCCTCCCCGTTGGTTGCTAGGAGTCCTCCAATTATGAACCAAGCTGAAATGAGTGAACCTCTTTTGACCGAACAAGTGAGGCCAACATTGAGCCCGAATTCAAACAACCAAATGAAGCTTTGCAAGAGGAGAATGATGAGTATGAGGATGATGAGAATGAAGTTGATCTTTTTGACAACAATGTTGGTGATTTGGACACATGCATATTATGTGCAAGAGACCATGGACCCTTCCATTCTGTATTCCCGTGGCTATGCATTGGAGTCGGACAACGATGGTCCTGATGAAGAAGTTGATGAGGAGGGGTTCACGGCGAAGGAGGCCCAAGCTTTCAAGAAGGTACTATGGCGGGGTCAACGGATACCATTGTTCAAGGATCCTAGTCTCGCGGACGAAGCTGTGGTTAACGATGGCAAGGGTATATTTTCTTGTAGTTAGCCCAACTTCTCATCGGGATTTGGAACACGAGAAGAACAATATTTCTCATGGACGAAGTTCGGAACCTTCTTGGAATTGAAGATGTGGCTCGGTTACTTCTTGGTTATGCATTATCGTCTACACAACGTGGTTCACTCGGACGTGGAGGTGCGTTACACGGTTGCATGTGAGAAGGATGGATGTCCATGGATTGTGCGTGCAAGGCCATCACTACTAGGGAAAAGCCTATACACAGAATCTTAGCAGCAGCGCGGTTCAAAATAGAGCGCTGCTGCTAAGTAGTTGTAGCGCGGGTTACGTAAACACGCTGCTGATAAAGATTTAGCGATGGCGCCGACCGAAACGCAGCTGCTACAAATATCGACCGGCGGTGTCCCCCAACTCTAAGTAGCGATGAGCGCTGTCGCAATAACAGCGCCATCGCTAAGCACGTAGTAGTAGCGCGGTTTCCTCGAGATCGCCATTGGTAAGTTTCAAATTGCCACAATTTTTGTCCCGATTAGCGAGAGCGCCTTACATAAGCAAAGCGCTGCTGCTAAGTTCTTAGCAGCAGCGCTTTTTCTCCCAGCCATCGCTAACCCCACCAACCCCAACCCGTCCCTCCCTCCCCTTCCTTTTTCCCTTCCCCTACCTCCCCTCTCCTCTCTTCCCTCCACCACATGCTCCCACTCTCACACTTCTTCTCAATACTTCTCCTCATTACTCTCTCTCTTCTCTATCCACCTTCTCTCTCTTCATTACTCCTACATAACTACACCACCTCCATTAATGCATCTCCTTTCTCTTTTCCTTCCCCTCCACTAGTTGAAGTTGTCTCCTTCCAAATTAGGTAGCTAGGTAGATGTAGGATTTAGTTAAGTGACCTATTTGCCCCTAACTAGATCTATCTTTGTCAAGAAGAGCTTTGTGCACTTTTGATCTCCCTACAACATCATCTCCGCCATCGAGATAGAGGTGATGAAAATTTCATGCTTTTGCAAAATGGAAATGTGTTTATGTGTGTGTGATATGTTTGTGGAAATTGTGTGTGTGGCATGAGTTGACGCCTTGTAAATTGTGCTTTTGAGTTGCCTATGTTTTGCGAAATGTCGATTTATTTCCGTTTGCTAATTCGAACAAACTCTAGATCCATATATGTCCTATTTTTAGGGAAGGTCATGCCAAATTTTTATGACTTTGATGCATGCATGCATTTTACAATCAATTTTTTATTATTACCGTGTAGAGTTGGCGATGGTCATGGAACGATGGTGGACAGGTGGTTGCAAATCGGCGGTGCAAGACATGAAAGAAAATAACCGGACAGAGGTTTTATGTCCATGTCGAAAATGCAAAGGAATAGTTTGGCTCGACCCCCATGACGATGGTCGTGTCGAAGCGCACCTGCTCATGACTGGTTTCATGGATGGCTATACTCGGTGGATAATTGAAGATGAGGATGACGATGTTGAGGATGCCGACGGGCGAGCAATGATGACACGGGCAAGACGAAGAGATGATCGATAATGGCGGCGGGAAGAGGCGGACATGGCGGCGGAGAAGGGGCGGACATGGCGGAGGAGAAGGGCGGACATGGCGGCGGAGAGAACGACATGGACTCCACGCAGCAGAGTTAAATCGGTACTAAGTTCAATTGTGCGGGACCCTCATGTTCAAGCATTGCTTCGCAAGGAGACAATCTTGAGAGAGCTGCTTCTAGAGAGGAGGCTAAGCTGGAGCAACTGGTGGTAGACTCGAACACTCCATTGTATGATGGTTGCAATCTGAGGTGACCGGTTGAGTTTCATGCTCCAACTCCTCAAGACGAAGGCTAAAACAAATGGACCGACACTAGCCTCGATGAGCATCTCAAGTACCTAAAGGATGTTCTTCCCGCGGGTAATCTATGTCCTACTAGTGTTGATGAGGCCAAGAAGATCGTGTGCCCTCTTGATCGCCACACGTTAGATACCATGCATGCATCAACGATTACATAATTTATCGGAAGGAGCACGCGGAAAAAACAAGCTGTCCGTGTGCAATGCTTCTCGATACAAGAAGGCCGGAAGAAATGTCCCCGTAAAGTTGTATGGTACTTACCGATCACTCCCGCCTCTAGAGGTATTTTGTAGATCCCAAGGAAGCAAAGCTAATGCGCTGGCACGCGGAGAGGAAGAATCCCGACGATGGAGATGATCGAAGTGAGACACGTGAAGGATGGAAGCCGGTGGAGAGCGTTGAACAACTTCTATCGGTATTTTGAATGTGATGCAAGGAACATCGTGCTCGTGGCGCGGTACCGATGGCATGAATCCGTTTGGCAACCGAACACCAACCATAGTACATGGCCCGTGTTTTTATGGATGTACAACCTCCCCCTGGTTGTGCATGAAATCAAATACATTCACATGAGCATGCTTATTCAAGGGCGAAACAACTAGGAAATAATATAAATTTGTATCTGGGGCTACTTCAAGAGGAGTTAGACACGTTATGGAAAACACCGCCAAGACATGGGACCTTGACAAAGGTGAGTATTTCAACATGAGAGCCGCGCTGATCACGACAGTGCAGGACTATCTCGGTTACGGATATGTGGCAGGCCATGTGTGCCATGGATATTGCGGATGCACGCGGTGCATGGATGATACAACGTCTCAGCAGCTAACATCAAGGAAAGATGGCGGTGCAGGAAAATCGTGTACATGGGGCATCAAGATGGCTTGAACAGACGACCCGTGGAGAAACCGTGAAGATCTATTCAATGGTCACGCTGAGCATCGAGGACCTCCACGTAAGCGGAGTAGTGCGAAATCGATGAGCTGTTGAAAACTGGAATGAGTGCCCGCGCCGAAAGACGACGAGAAAGGCGCCGGAGCCGCTGCTTTGAAGGTATGGAAGACGAGGTGCGTGTTCGGGACTTGGAGTATGGCACAAACTCGATACACCTCATTGCCTTGATCAAATGCATATCTGTAAGAATGTCCTTGAGAGCTTGCTCGCAACACCGATGAACATGCCGGATAAGACCAAGGATGGGCGAAGGCAAGAAAAGACTTGCAAGATTTGAAAATCAGGAAGATCTCGCACATGCCGCCCGTAAAATGTCGACGAGACAGAGACGGAGGCAGAGGCACGGAGAAGAAGGGCAAGAAATTAAAGAAAGAAGATTATTGCCCCCTCTTGCTTCACCTTAAGTCAGCTGAGATCAATCAATTCTTTAAGTGCCTTACCGGAGTGAAAGTTAGTTCCGATTCTTGTGGCAAGATAAGCGATATCTAGACACGGACAAGAAAAGGTTCAGCGGGATGAAGTCTCATGACTGTCATGTGATGATGACGCAGATACTACTGTTGCCCTTAGAGGGATAATGGACAAGCACGTCCGTGACACGCTTATTGGTCTCGCAACTTTTTCGACGCCATCTCTCGAAAGTCGATCGTGTGAAGCAGCTCCAAAGGCTACGAGGAAGAGATCGTTGTGATCTTGAATGAGCTTGAGATGTACTTCCGCCCGCATTCTTCGACGTGATGGTGCATCTGTGTGTCCATATTGTGGATGACATAATAGACCTGGGGCCGTCATTCCTGCACAACATGATGCCGTTTGAGAGGATGAATGGGATCATCAAAGGATTCGTTCGTAACATGTCCCGTCCGGATGGAAGCATCGTCCAGGGCTATTTGGCACAAGAGTGCATCTCTTTCTGTGAGAATTTTCTATATGGCGCAGACCAGCCGCCTAGTGTTAGTGTTGGTTTGCCCGTTAACAAGCACGATGGGAGGCTCGAAGGAGATGGTCACTGCAACGGTCGCAGGGAACTGCACGTGGCATACTCAGATCGACGCAGCGACTTTGACAGAGCAAACTTGGTAGTGCTACAACACCTAGACGAGGTAGATCCTTTCGTGGCATCGCACAAAGAAATTATCGCAAAGAAGTATCGTGACCGGGGTATGCAGGACCGACGCCTAAGTTACTAGAGAGCACAACTCCACTTTCTGCATTGGTTCAAAGAGCATATTATTGCTAATCCCGGAGGAGGGCTCTAAGGACGGATTGCTCATATACGCCTTAGCACATGGCCCTCGCCCAACCTCGTAACCTATCGTGCATATGATATCAACGGATACACGTTCTACACGGAGGCAAAAGATATGGACAAGTGATGATCGTAACTCGGGGTGACGATGGAATGCATGACCGCAGCGACAACGCCACAACCGAACGATTTTATGGAAGGGTCGAGGAGATCCGGGAGCTTGACTACTCGGACTGCACAACACGACAATGTTCCGTGTCGATGGGCTAAGAATGTCGAAGAGAAAGCCGGATGTTCACTACCATGACTATACCCGACGCCAAGAGCGCTACCGTGAACGCTATCGCAAAAAACGAGCCATGGGTACACGCTAAGCACGTAACACAATGCTTCTTCATAACTGACCCGCGCAATCCCAGCCATGTTGTCGTGAGGAGAGGCAAAAGGAACATCATTGGAATGGATGGAGTCGCCAACGAGGAAGACTATGATCAGTATGGCAACCCAATGAGGGAAGATGACGATGATGATGAAGTATACGTCAAAAGAAGAATCAATACTACATTACCTAAGAAATCGTACTCCATGGAAAAGGCAAAGTCACAATGAGGGGCTCAATTATTCTTCGACGAACAAGAAGGGAAAGAAGCTGACTCAAAAACGAAAACGTCAGCACGGAGGAAACGTATGTTATGGGTCCAATGATGTGTAATATATATATGTTCCTATTTTGTATACACACTTAGCCATTATTATGCATGGGTCCAATGATGTGTAATATATATGTTCCTATTTTGCATACATATTTAACCGTCAAATGATGCAATATATATCGCCTCCCTTCGCTCACGCCCTCGGGAAATAAAAGTGGGATAAAATAAAGGAAAAGAAAAGGAAAACTGGCAAGAAGGACGGCGGCGAGCGTAGCGCTTCCACAAAATCGCTGCTGCTAGATCTTAGTAGTAGCGTGTTTCTCATAAACGCTGCCGCCACGCACCATAGTAGTAGTGAGTTTCCCATAAAGCGCTGCAGCTACAGATCATAGTAGTAGCGCGTTCCTCAAACCGCTGCAGCTACGAGAATATAGTAGCAGCGCGTTTTACATAACGCGCCATCGCTATGTCCACTTAACCCAAAATACTTTTCACCAGCTTCATCCCGCCATTTCCCCCAAATCCCCTCTCTCCGGCCCGTCGCTCGCCCGCGCCCGACCCGGCCCGGCGCTCGCCCCGACTCCGCTGGCGCCGGCGCTAGGCGGCTCGCCCTCGTCCGACCCTCGACCCGACTCGGCGCGCTCGCCCCGACCACGCCGCTCGCCCCGACCCACCGCTCGCCCCGACTCCGGGCCGGGCTTCGCCCCGACCCAGCGCTCGCCCCGACCGTCGGCCCTCGCCTCCCTCCTCTCCCTGCCGGTCGTCGTCGGGCCTGCCTCCTCGCCCCTGCACTCTCTGTAAACCCCCCTCTCTGCTAGGGTTCTTCATGTTAATTAATTAGGTTATCTATTTAGTTATGAATTTAGCTAGGTTTCAAAATTAGCTGAATTTATATGGAAATTTGAACTGGACATGTGATATGTGCATATGTCATGTTTTGGACATGTCATGTTTGGAAAATGATCCGAGTGGCCTATGTTACGCCGGAATGTTGATTCATTTCGTTTCGGTGAATTTCAGTAGCTCGATATGTCCATTTTTAGGAAAGGTCATGCGAAATTTCCCGTGAATAAAGGCATGATTTGTGCTACATAGTTGGCATATCAGTCTTTGGCACATAGATTTCTTTTATGTCATTTCTCATTTATTCATACTTTTAGAAATAAATGAGGCCACTTCATCATAGGAAACATGTCGAACAACGAAGAAACCGGGCCTTCACCAAGATGCATTTAGATGGATTATGAGGGTGAACAAGAGTACCTCGACTATTTGACTGCTAAGTAAGGTTTGCAGGTCGGCCTCGATGATGGTAATCGACGCCGACATCGACACCGACGGGCGCCCGGCACCGATGGCGGCGCCGAGACCGATGGGGAAGGTACGGCGGGGAAGGTACCGCCCCGATGCCGATACCGAAAAGAGGAAGCATAAGAAGCAGAGGATACGAAAACCTAACAAACTAGGGATTGGACGACTTGTGATCAAAAAGATGGCACTGGCAAGTTTGAGCCGTTAGAGCGGAAGAACCTCGCAAGTGCTATGGGAACCAAGTAGGATGCATCCTATGGGAATGCGCGAGCATCAACGCAGCGATGACTTAAGGAGTAAAGAACATTTGACGCAGTTGCTCCTAACGGTTGCACAAGAGATTCAAGTTCCCGACCGGGATGATAACATAGAACAACCGTGGGATGATCCCAAGATTAAAAGATTAACAATCACGCCATGGGCATGTTCAGAATGATTTGGCCTCTGGAAAGGGAGGGTGAAACGAGCTATTGAGGCTGATGAACCCCTGTCCAAGATTCTAGAGGAGAATCCAACACTTACGGAAGAGGAGTTCAAAAGTTCAAGGACACTTGCGCTACCGAGGCAGCCAAGGCTAAGGCTGCGAAATTCAAAAGCCTTCAAGCAAAGGAACACGGGAAGCATCGCCGGATGCCGTGGCTACCTCGGTAAAAGGCCCATATGGGATAAGGAGGACGCGAACGTGAAGCCGCTGGTCTCCTGCACCCCTTCGAAGTTCACCAACCCCTTGGAGCATGACTTCATCAGGCCCGCTACAAGTGGGACAAGGAGAAAAGGTTTTTACACGGACAAGATCACGAGGAAATTGATTAGACTACTAGAGAAGCAACACCGGCTTGCAGCCGAAAGCCCTACTTCTTCGATGAGGCCCAAGTGGGACACCCCTCTCAACCGGGCCTTGAACGAACTTAAGGGACTCCCGTTGGACCAGCGGCCGCAATATGGTCGTGTGCACGGCGCCGAGACGGCGCCACGTGAAAGGTGTTTTACAACGACGACCGGAGGCCAAGAAGCGTAAAAAGAAGTTTAGTCAGCGGACATCGACGCAAAGGTGGAGCTTGCGGTCGAGAAAAAGCAGGTGAGGACGCCAAAAAGCAGCCGAGGACAAATATGAGTTGCTACAAGAAAATCAATGCAGTCAGAATCGCTCAGAGAAATGATTTTGCTACTAACTTGGTTCCGATTATCATCAATCGGGCGAAGGAAAATCCGCATAAGACGGTACATGATTTCCGATGCCCAGTTTAAATCATGAGCAACTCCATGAACAACAACACCATCGCACCATCACTTGCTCAAGCAACCGGCCTCCTCTCGCAGCCGCTCCCGCCACAGCAGCCCGTCCTCGGCCTCAAAGCGCTAGGTGGGCCTTCGTCTTTGGCTGAGCTCGGCGCCGCCACGGTAATTACATGTCGCACCAACATATATATATATATATATATATATATATATATATATATATATATATATATATATATATATATATATATATAGATATCATTCCATTTTTGTTGCCTTTTGGTTGTTTTACACCACGACGTATGTGTTTGCGGTAAAGAAACCCCATGCACCATACTCTACTTGATCAAAGGCCGAAGGTGGACGTGGGAAAGGGATGATAATGGACCCTCTCAACGCACATTCCACAACCAGCCGATCCCGCTGGGCACTTCAGGTTAGCTTGACCGGTGTGAAATCGGGCACGAGGATTTGCCTCCTCCAAGACAAAGATGTGGGAGCGGACGATGAGACCCCGCCATGGATTGGACGCTGCAAGGGTTGGGTGCTGCTATGGTCAAGAATCTTATTCGCTCGAGCCGCCGAGAGCACACCAATAACTACCACACATCAACAAGCATGTGCGGAGACCACCACCCCACCTACGCAATTACCAGCTCTCGTAGTAGTGCCGGGTGAGAGCGGCGGACGACATGATGAAGGGGTGCAATAGTCTTGGCTGATGTAATTTCTCCCAGAGACAGAGAATGGATGATGAGACGGAGGTCGACCCTATGGATTACCTCAATACAAACGCGTATGACTGTGACATAGATATGATGAGTCAACCATATGACGAATCGGGCTATCGACTTGCTAATGAGGATATGGATGATATGCCGGGCAGGGCCGTACCATGGAATGCAAAAGTCTCTTCATGAAATCCTCACAGAAACGCTCAAGATGCCGCCAACACAGGCTCAACTAGCCGGGCGCGAGGGTCGTCAAGATTTAGCCCGGGAACACTTGGGCACGGGTTAAGGAAGGGTCGGAAGGTGTGCCCAAGAAAAAGGAGAGGAAGAGATTGGGGAAGGTAATCGCCTCCAAACAAGCAGAGCACACAGCAGCAGACGATGCATTCTCAAGCGTGTACCCGTGAAAGGTGCGGTCATGTTCCATCTCACGGGCGAGCCGATGCTATCGCCGAAACCGCTGGAGGCACTATCGAGGATCTCGAGGAGACTGCACGACCATGTCTTTGTCGACCGAGAAAAGCCTACTAGCCTCAAAGGATCCGGGATATCTAACATACGCAGCTCGTGTGCACGAGGGAAGTGCTACATCGACACATGGCCCGGAGGTGTTCTTCCTGCGGTTTGACCATATCTTTGAGATGTTTCTAACAAGGCGGCTTGATTTTACTATCGTCCGCTTTTTGCGCTACATATGAGTTCCGTCGTGAAGAGTGAAGAAGTCTCGCAAATCTGTGTGGCGGATCCGTACTACATGCACGAGTCTTTCTTGAGTCTCGGCGACTTTGAGCGTGAAACTGCTAGGGAGTACCTCCAAAACTTCATGGTACAGAATAAGGACCGGGAAATTGTCCTCGTGCCTTATCATCCAAAGTAAGTCAGTTCCGGACAACCCTTTTGTACATTTCAATCATTCCTTCTCTCTCATATGGAGAATAATTTGAGGTGTCTTTTCCCCGCAGCAACGGGCGCGCCGTCCTTATCGTTCTTTACCCGCAAGTCTCCCACGCCGTGTATTTTGACCCTTCGAGAGACTACGAGAAAAAGGACTGCACCCACATAATGAATATTCTAGATGATGCTCTCCAAGGCTTCAGCTTTAGAGGTGGCCACGTGCATATCAGGAAACAAAGGAACAAGAAGATGGGTTTCGCGCATAAAACTAACTTCTCCTGCATCCATGTCCCAAAACCAAGCAAGAAGGATGGATTCTACATCGTCCATCTCATGATTCAGTTCAACACGGATCACCAAAAGCTTCGCATTAACAGCAGAAATGATGATCATATCCACAAGTGGCTAGAATCTCATGGAGAAGCGAATTATAAACTTAGAGATGACTTCTTTCGCATCCAAAGCGACATTGCGACGATCATCATGAAAGAAGTAAATCGATGAGAAGGATGTTCCACCACGGCCCTATATCGCAAGCTGACGTCCGAACTCGCATAGGCATGCAACGTCTAGACCTCACGCCGTTCAAGCAGCTAGGGTTCTTCCTCGATGATATGGAAGGATGGAACTTCTAGTGATTTATGATGCCGATGATGATGATATATGTCGGTTGAACTTGTATACTTTTTGTAGCGATGAAACTTTGTGATGTCCACGGTCCCTGCCGAACTTGCGTAACGCTACTTTGTTAGTTTGCGTACGATGACCTGCGTACCTCTAGTTAATTAATTTGCGCATCTTGTATATGTTGCATCTAGTTGCTAACCTTTCTTTTTGGTGTTGCTCTAGTATATTTTG
Source organism: Aegilops speltoides (assembly GCA_021437245.1). Taxonomy (NCBI): domain Eukaryota; kingdom Viridiplantae; phylum Streptophyta; class Magnoliopsida; order Poales; family Poaceae; genus Aegilops; species Aegilops speltoides. The sequence goes on from CM038147.1 coordinate 55,215,636, forward strand.
TTGCATATATATGATTGTACATCCTCTTCATGAACATGCATCTCTAACAGTACCTAGTTTCTTGATGGCGAGATGGAAATGCTATGTCGTGTACAAAGGGAAGGTTCGAGGGTGTACAACGAGTGGCATGAGTGTCGGCGCAAGTGAATGGGTTCACTGGCGCCAGCCATAAAGGCTTCAAAAGCACAAGAAGGAGAAGCTAGTTACTTGAGGTTCACGCTAGCGAGAGAGGACTCAGAATCGCCACCTCATGTATTGCATGGTTCCGCTCTCACTCATAGTGATAGCACTTCTTGCGTATACCTTTGTTTAGATGGATGACGTTGTTGTAGTTGCAAGTATTTGAGACTTGCATGTATTACTATTTTCGAGATGATAACAAGATATCACTTTGTGTTGGATGATGATTATGAAGAGACTATTTGTATGTACATGCTATGATTACATTTGTGGTCTCGCAGGCATTTGTATGTGTATCATGATCACATTTCTATGTGCTAAAGATTCTTCTACAAAGCTGGTTCAAATACAAAACAAATATGCCAAAAAACTACTTAAATTAGCATGAGCGAGTGTACAAAAGTTAGCAGCAGCGCTCAATAGCGAGCGCGTCTCGCCAAAGAGCGCTTAGCGCTACTAGCGATAGCGAAGCTTCCCATAACCGCTGCTGTTGCTACACTTGTGTAGCAGAGCGCTGGTGGGGCGCGCCATCGCTATGAGTTAGCTCAGAAGGCCAGATAGTAGCGCTGGTACCGGCCATCGATACATCTAAAACCCGCGCTGCTGCTAGCCTTTTCCCTAGTAGTGCATGGAAAGGCAGGCCCGATTGGCCCGGTTGGCATATAGTGAGTTGTGTACCAAGTCACTGACATGGCTTGAGTCTGCGTTGGTATTTCCTCAAAGAGGAAGGGATGATGCGACACATCTACGGCAAGTATTTCCCTCAGCTATGGAACCAAGGTTATCAATCCAGTAGGAGAACCAAGAATACTATGTAAACGGTACCTGCACACAAAGAACAAATACTTGCAACCCAACGCGTAAGAGGGGTTATCAATCCCTCTACGGTAAAAAGATAGATTAAATTGTATGAGATTGGATAAATAGATCTAGCAAGAACAAAAAATAAAATAAGTAAAGAAAAAGTGCAGCAAGTTATTTTTGGGTTTTTGCAATAATAGCTCTGAAAATAATATGATAAAAGACAGAACATATTACTAGCACATTTAAGTCTAACCCACTTCCTATGGATAGGGATTTTATGAGCAAACAATTTATGGAAGCAAGAGTCAACTAGCATAGGAAGGCAAAACAAGCATAACTCCAAGATTTTCAACACATAGAGAGGAAACTTGATAGTATTGCAACTCCTACAAGCATATGTTCCTCTCTCATAATAATTTTCAGTAGCATCATGAATGAATTCAACAATATAACTATCACCTGAGGCATTATTTTCATGATGCACAAGCATAGAATTTTTATTACTCTCAACATAAGCAATTTTCTTCTCGTGAATAGTAGTGGGAGCAAACTCAACGAAATAACTATCATGCGAGGCATAATCCAATTGAAAATTAAAATCAAGATGACAAGTTTCATAGTCATCATTATTCTTTATAGCATACATGTCATCCCAATAATCATCATAGATAGCAACTTTGTTGTCATAATCAATTGGAACCTCTTCCGAAATAGTGGATTCATCACTAAATAAAGTCATGAGCTCTCCAAATCCATTTTTATAATTATCACAATAAGATTCAACACCCTCCAAAATAGTGGGATCATTACTTCCTAAAGTTGTCACTCTTCCAAACGCACTTTCATCAATATAATCATCATAAATAGGAGGCACGCTTTCATCATAATAAATATTCTCATCAAAACTTGGGGGACTAAAAATATCATATTCATCAAACATAGCATCCCCAATCTTGTGGCTTTGCATATCATTAGCATCATGGATATTCAAAGAATTCATACTAACAACATTGCAATCATGCTCATCATTCAAAAATTTAGTGCCAAATATTTTATAGACTTCTTTTTCTAACACTTGAGCACAATTTTCCTTTCCATCATTTTCACCAAGGACATTGAAAAGATGAAGCATATGAGGCAACCTCAATTCCATTTTTTGTAGTTTTCTTTTATAAACTAAACTAGTGATAAAGCAAGAAACTAAAAGATTCGATTACAAGATCTAAAGATATATCTTCAAGCACTAACCTCCACGGCAACGACGCCAGAAAAGAGCTTCATTGACGGGATGTGGGTGCCGCTTACCTAGCATCCCTGGCAACGACGCCAGAAAAGAGCTTGATGTCTACTACGCAACCTTCTTCTTGTAGACTCGTGTTGGGCCTCCAAGCATAGAGTTTTGTAGGACAGTAGCAAATTTCCCTCAAGTGGATGAACTAAGATTTATCAATCCATGGGAGGCATAGGATGAAGATGGTCTCTCTCAAACAACCCTGCAACCAAATAACAAAGAGTCTCTTGTGTCCCCAACACACCCAATACAATGGTAAATTGTATAGGTGCACTAGTTCGACAAAGAAATGGTGATACAAGTGTAATATGGATGGTAGAAATATATTTTTATAATATGAATAAATAAAAACAGCAAGGTAGCAAGTAACAAAAGTGAGCGAAAATGGTATTGCAATGCTTGAAAACAAGGCCTAGGGTTCGTACTTTCACTAGTGCAAGTTATCTCAACAATGATAACATAATTAGATCATATGGCAATCCCTCAACGTGCGACACAAGTCACTCCAAAGTTCCTATCACGGAGAACATAAGATGAAATTGCTTGTAGGGTACAAAACCACTTCAAAGTTATTCTTTCCAATCAATCCATTGAGCTATTCCTATAAGTGTCACGAACAGCCATAGAGTTCGTAGTAAAATAACACCATATGACACACATCAATCAACCCTAATGTCACCTAGATACTTCAATGTCACCACAAGTATCCGTGGGTCGGTTATACGATATGCATCAAATAACTTAAGATTCATAATATTCAATCCAACACAAGAACCTCAGAGAGTGCCCCAAGATTCCTATCGGAGAAACAAGGACGAAAACGTGATCAACCCTTATGCATAGATTACCCCAATGTCAACTCGGGAATCTGTAAGTTGAGTGCCAAAACATACATCAAGTGAATCAATAGAACACCCCATTGTCACCATGGGTATCCCATGCAAGACATACATCATGTGTTCTCAAATCCATAATAGTATTCAGTCCGATAATAGTGAAACCTCAAAGGTAAAACTCAATTCATCACAAGAAGATAGAGAGCGAGAAACACCATATGATCCAACTATAGTAACAAAGCTCGCGGTACATCAAGATCGTGCCAAGTCAAGAACACGAGAGAGAGAGAGAGGGAGAGAGATCAAACACATAGCTACTGGTACATACCCTCAGCCCCGAGGGTGACTGCTCCCTCCTCATCATGGAGACCACCGGGATGATGAAGATGGCCACTGGTGATGGTTTACCCCTCCGGCAGGATGCCGGAACGGGCTCCCGATTGGTTTTTGGTGGCTACAGAGGTTTGCGGCTGCGGAACTCCTAATCTAGATTTCTTTCTGGGGGTTCCTTGATTTATAGGAATTTTTGGCGTTGGTTTCACGTCAGGGGGGGTCCACGAGTCAGCAACAAGGCAGGAGGTTAATAGGTTAATAGGTTAGTCCCAAAAATTATATAAAATAGCATAAATTCATATAAAACATCCAAGATGGATAATATAATAGCATGGAATAATAAAAGATTATAGATATATTGGAGATGTATCAAGAAGCAGCGTGGCTTCCATGAAGCTCGTTCAGCCTGATATCATGGCTCCTCACTACCGCGTGGATCGTATCACAGAGAATGAACATTGTGTGCTAATGGCGAAATGCCATAACCTGACCTTGAAGGTGGCGGTAGGCTATGTCTTACCTCCTCGAGTTGAGGGAACTTTCCATTGCCGCCCGATTCCACATGGCTTTGCTATTGTCGGGGTGGATGAAATAATGGACGGATTTGAGGGGCTGGAGCTTGAGTACCCTACAGGTGAAGGCGAGAATCTTCTGAAAAATGCCTTAAGGACTACATGTCTATGGAGAAAGGAGAACATCAAGCTTCCAAACTGGACGCCGCCTCAGCAAACTCAGCTGGAGGAGCCCCCTTAGCAGACTCCTCATAGTCCAGCTCAGCCGTCTCAGCTGCCCAAGTCGTCTCCGGTGCGTAGCTGTCTCCGCCACCTAAGCCGTCTCCGGTGGAGGAGGCCCCTCAGTAGAGTGGTCTTCCACCTCAGTTGTCTCCGCCGCGTCAGCGGACTCCGCCTCTCTGGCACGTTAGCAGACTCCTCCTCCGGCGCGTCAGGGGACTCCGCCGCCTCAGCAACAGCGGAAGAGAGGCGCCACCGCTACGTCGGCTTGCAGTACAACATGCAAGAAATTCAGAGCTGGTCCAAGCCTCAGGGCTCCTCCAAACTTACCATATGAGAGGACTGACGAGGAAACCAAGGACATCGTGGCTGCCGAAGTGCAGGCCCATTTTGAACGAAAACGTCTGAAGGAAATATGCCCTAGAGGCAATAATAAAGTTATTATTTATTTCCTCATATCATGATAAATGTTTATTATTCATGCTAGAATTGTATTAACCGGAAACATGATACATGTGTGAATACATAGACAAAACATATAGTCACTAGTATGCCTCTACTTGACTAGCTCATCGATCAAAGATGGTTATGTTTCCGACCATAGACATGTGTTGTCATTTGATTAGTGGGATCACATCATTAGAAGAATGATGTGATTGACATGACCCATTCGTTAGCCTAGCACTTGATCGCTTAGTATACTGCTATTGCTTTCTTCATGACTTATACATGTTCCCGGTAACTATGAGAATTATGCAACTCCCGTTTACCGGAGGAACACTTTGGGTACTACCAAACGTCACAACATAACTGGGTGATTATAAAGGAGTACTACAGGTGTCTCCGAAGGTACATGTTGAGTTGGCATATTTCGAGATTAGGTTTTGTCACTCCGATCGTCGGAGAGGTATCTCTGGGCCCTCTCGGTAATGCACATCATTATAAGCCTTGCAAGCAATGTGACCAAATGAGTTGGTTGCGGGATGATGCATTACAGAACGAGTAAAGAGACTTGCCGGTAATGAGATTGAACTAGGTATTGGATACCAACGATCAAATCTCGGACAAGTAACATACCGATGACAAAGGGAACAACGTATGTTGTTATGCGGTTTGACCGATAAAGATCTTCGTAGAATATGTAGGAACCAATATGGGCATCCACCACTATTGGTTATTGACCGAGAATAGTTCTAGGTCATGTCTACATAGTTCTTGAACCCGTAGGGTCCGCACGCTTAACGTTACGATGATAGTTTTATTATGAGTTTATAAGTATTGATGTACCAAAGTTTGTTTGGAGTCCCGGATGTGATCACGGACATGACGAGGAGTCTCAAAATGGTCAAGACATAAAGATTGATATATTGGATGACTATATTCGAACACCGGAAGTGTTCCGGGTGATTTCGGAGAAAACCAGAGTGCCGGAGGGGTTACCGGAACCCCCCAGGGAAGTATTGGGCCTTAGTGAGCCTGAGGGGAGAGAGAGAGGGTAGCAGCCCAGGAGGTGGCGCGGCCCCTCCCATGGGGAGTCTGAATTGGACTAGGGGAGGGGGGCGTGGCCCCTCTTTCCCTCTCCCTCTCCCCCTCTTTCCTTCCCCCTTCCTCCTTCCTAGTTGGACTAGGAAAGGGAGTCCTACTCCCACTAGGAGGAGGACTCCCTCCTTGGCGCGCCCAAGGGCGGCCGGCCTCCCCCTTGCTCCTTTATATACGGGGGGTGACCCATAGGCACACAAGTTGATCTACGGATCGTTTCTTAGCCGTGTGCGGTGCCCCCCTCCACCATATTCCACCTCGGTCATATCGTCACGGAGTTTAGGTGAAGCTCTGCGCCGGTAGAACATCATCATCGTCACCACGCCGTCGTGCTGACGGAACTCATCTCCGGAGCTTTGCTGGATCGGAGGCCGGAGATCGTCATCGAGCTAAATGTGTGCTGAACTCGGAGGCTCCGTACGTTCGGTGCTTGGATCGGTCGGATCGTGAAGACGTATGACTACATCAACCGCGTTGTGCTAACGCTTCCGCTTACGGTCTACGAGGGTACGTAGACGAACACTCTCCCCTCTCGTTGCTATACCATCACCATGATCTTGTGTGTGCGTAGGAATTTTTTTGAAATTACTACATTCCCCAATAGTGGCATCCGAGTCTAGGTTTTATGCGTTTATGTTATATGTACGAGTAGAACACAAGTGAGTTGTGGGCGATACAAGTCATACTGCTTACCAGCATGTCATACTTTGGTTCGGCGGTATTGTGAGATGAAGCGGCCCAGACCGACATTACGCGTATGCTTACGCGAGACTGGTTTCACCATTACGAGCACTCATGCTTAAAGGTGGCTGGCGGGTGTCTGTCTCTCTCACTTTAGCTGAATCGCGTGTGGCTACGCCCGGTCCTTGTGAAGGTTAAAACAGCACCAACTTGACGAACTATCGTTGTGGTTTTTTTATGCGTAGGTAAGAACGGTTCTTGCTAAGCCCGTAGCAGCCACGTAAAATTTGCAACAACAAAGTAGAGGACGTCTACCTTGTTTTTGTAGGGCATGTTGTGATGTGATATGGTCAAGACGTGATGCTATATTTTATTGTATGAGATGATCATGTTTTGTAACCGAAGTTATCGGCAACTGGCAGGAGCCATATGGTTGTCGCTTTATTGTATGAAATGCAAACGCCCTGTAATTGCTTTACTTTATCACTAAGCGGTAGCGATTGTCGTAGAAGCAATCGATGGCGTAACGACAACGATGCTACGATGGAGATCAAGGTGTCGCGCCGGTGACGATGGTGATCACGATGGTGCTTCGAAGATGGAGATCACAAGCACAAGATAATGATGGCCATATCATATCACCTATATTGATTGCATGTGATGTTTATCCTTTATGCATCTTATCTGGCTTTGATTGATGGTAGCATTTTAAGATGATCTCTCACTTAATAATCAAGAAGTGTTCTCCCGAGTATGCACCGCTATGCGAAAGTTCTTCGTGGCCGAGACACCACGTGATGATCGGGTGTGATAGGCTCTACGTTCAAATACAACGGGTGCAAAACAGTTGCACACGCGGAATACTCAGGTCATACTTGATGAGCCTAGCATATACAGATATGGCCTCGGAACACGGAGACCGAAAGGTCGAGCGTGAATCATATAGTAGATATGATCAACATAGTGATGTTCACCATTGAAACTACTCCATCTCACGTGATGATCGGACATGGTTTAGTTGATTTGGATCACGTGATCACTTAGATGACTAGAGAGTGAAGGAAATATGCCCTAGAGGCAATAATAAAGTTATTATTTATTTCCTTATTTCATGATAAATGTCTATTATTGATGCTAGAATTGTATTAACCGGAAACATAATACATGTGTGAATATATAGACAAACAGAGTGTCACTAGTATGCCTCTACTTGACTAGCTTGTTAATCAAAGATGGTTATGTTTCCCAACCATGGACAAAGAGTTGTTATTAACGGGATCACATCATTAGTTGAATGATCTGATTGACATGACCCATTCAGTTAGCTTAGCACCCGATCGTTTAGTATGTTGCTATTGCTTTCTTCATGACTTATACATGTTCCTATGACTATGAGATTATGCAACTCCGTTTACGGAGGAACACTTTGTGTGCTACCAAACGTCACAACGCGAATCGGGTGATTATAAAGGTGCTCTACATGTGTCTCCAAAGGTACTTGTTGGGTTGGCGTATTTCGAGATTAGGATTTGTCACTCCGAATGTCGGAGAGGTATCTCTAGGCCCTCTCGGTAATGTACATCACTTAAGCCTTGCAAGCATTGCAACTAATGAGTTAGTTGCGAGATGATGTATTACGGAACGAGTAAAGAGACTTGCCGGTAACGAGATTGAACTAGGTATTGGATACCGACGATCGAATCTCGGGCAAGTAACATACCGATGACAAAGGGAACAACGTATGTTGTTATGCGGTCTGACCGATAAAGATCTTCATAGAATATGTAGGAACCAATATGGGCATCCAGGTCCCACTATTGGTTATTGACCAGAGACGTGTCTCGGTCATGTCTACATTGTTCTCGAACCGTAGGGTCCGCACGCTTAAGGTTTCGATGACAGTTGTATTATGAGTTTATGAGTTTTGATGTACCGAAGGAGTTCGGAGTCCCGGATGAGATCGGGGACATGACGAGGAGTCTCGAAATGGTCGAGACGTAAAGATCGATATATTGGACGACTATATTCAGAGTTCGGAAAGGTTCCGAGTGATTCGGGTATTTTTCGGAGTACCGGAGAGTTACGGGAATTCGCCGGGGAGAAATATTGGGCCTTATTGGGCCCTGCAGGAAAGAGAGAGGGGCTGCCTAGGGCAGGCCGACGCCCCATGGACTAGTCCGAATTGACTAGGGGAGGCCGCACCCTCCTTCCTTCCTTCTCTCTTCCCTTCTTTGTCTCCTACTCCTAATACATGGAAGGACTCCTAGTTGGACTAGGAAAGCGGGAATCCTACTCCCGGTGGGAGTAGGACTCCCCTAGGGCGCGCCATAGTAGAGGGCCGGCCCTCCCCTCCTCCACTCCTTAATATACGGGGGTAGGGGGCACCCCATGGACACACAAGTTGATCATCATGATCGTTCCTTAGCCGTGTGCGGTGCCCCCCTCCATGATATTACACCTCGGTCATATTGTAGCGGTGCTTAGGTGAAGCCCTGCGACAGGAAAACATCAAGATCTTCACCACGCCGTCGTGCTGACGGAACTCCTCCCTGCGCCTCTGCTGGATCAGAGATCGGGGTGCGTCATCGAGCTGTACGCGTGTCAAGAACTCAGAGGTGCCGGAGTAACGGTGCTTGGATCGGTTGGACCGGGAGGACGTACAACTACTACCTCTACGTTGCGTCAACGCCTCCGCTTCGGTCTACGAGGGTACGTAGACAACACTCTCCCCTCTCGTTGCTATGCATCACCATGATCTTGCGTGTGCGTAGGAAATTTTTTGAAATTACTACGTTCCCCAACAGTGGCATCCGAGCGTAGGTTTTATGCGTTGATGTTATATGCACGAGTAGAACACAAGTGAGCTGTGGGCGATACAAGTCATACTGCTTACCAGCAAGTCATACTTTGGTTCGGCGGTATTGTTGGATGAAGCGGCCCGGACCGACATTACGCGTACGCTTACGCGAGACTGGTTTTACCGTCGTGCTTTGCACACAGGTGACTAGCGGGTGTCTGTTTCTCTAACTTTAGTTGAACCGAGTGTGGCTACGCCCGGTCCTTGCGAAGGTTAAAACAACACCAACTTGACAAACTGTCGTTGTGGTTTTGATGCGTAGGTAAGAACGGTTCTTGCTAAAGCCCGTAGAAGCCACGTAAAAATTGCAACAACAAAGTAGAGGACGTCTAACTTGTTTTTGCAGGGCATGTTGTGATGTGATATGGTCAAGACGTGATGAGATATAAGTTGTTGTATGAGATGATCATGTTTTGTTAAAGTTATCGGCAATCGCGTAAGCCCTATGGATGTCTCTTTGTTGCATAAGATGCAAGTGCCAAATAATTGCTTTACTTTATCGCTATGCGATAGCAATAGTTGCAAGAGCAATAGTTGGTGAGACAACCATGTGATGACACATTGATATAGATCAAGATGATGAAGATCATGGTGTCGTGCGGTGACGATAGAGATCATGATGAAGACTTTGGAGATGGAGATCAAAGGCGCAAGATGATCATGGCCATATCATGTCACATATTTTGATTGCATATGATGTTTATCTATTATACATCTTATTCTTGCTTTGATTGACGGTAGCATTTTAAGATGATCTCTCACTAAAATTATCAAGAAGTGTTCTCCCCGAGTATGCACCGTTGCCAAAGTTCGTCGTGCCTGCACACCACGTGATGATCGGGTGTGATAAGCTCTCACGTCCATCTACAACGGGTGCAAGCCAGTTTTGCACACGCGAATACTCAAAGTTAAACTTGACGAGCCTAGCATATGCAGATATGGCCTCGAAACACGAGACCGAAAGGTCGGCGTGAATCATATAGTAGATATGATCAACATAAGATGTTCACCATTGAAAACTACTCCATCTCACGTGATGATCGGTTATGGTTTAGTTGATTTGGATCACGTGATCACTTAGATGACTAGAGAGATGTCTGTCTAAGTGGGAGTTCTTAAGTAATATGATTAATTGAACTTAAATTTATCATGAACTTAGTCCTGGTAGTATTTTGCAAATTATGTTGTAGATCAATAGCTTGCGTTGTTGCTTTCATATGTTTATTTTGATATGTTCCTAGAGAAAATTGTGTTGAAAAATGTTAGTAGCAATGATGCGGATTGAATCCGTGATCAGAGGTTTATCCTCATTGCTGCACAGAAGAATTATGTCCTTAATGCACCGCTAGGTGACAGACCTATTGCAGGAGCAGATGCAGACGTTATGAACGTTTGGCTAGCTCAATATGATGACTACTTGATAGTTTTGTGCACCATGCTTTATGGCTTAGAATCGGGACTTCAAAGATGTTTTGAACATCATGGACCATATGAGATGTTCCAGAATTGAAGTTAATATTTCAAGCAAATACCGAGTTGAGAGATATGAAGTCTCCAACAAGTTCTATAGCTAAAAGATGGAGGAGAATCGCTCAACTAGTGAGCATGTGCTCAGATTGTCAGGTACTACAATCGCTTGAATCAAGTGGGAGTTAATCTTCCAGATAAGATAGTGATTGATGAATTCTCTAGTCACCATCACCAAGTTAGTAGAACTTTGTGATGAACTATAATATGCAAGGGATGATGAAAATGATTCCCAAGTTTTTCATGATGATGAAATCGATGAAGGTAGAAATCAAGAAAGAACATCAAGTGTTGATGGTTAACAAGACCACTAGTTTCAAGAAAAGGGAAAAGGGAAAGAAAGGGGAACTTCAAGTAGAATGACAAGCAAGTTGTCACTTCCACGAAGAAGCCCAAAGTTAGACCAAAGCCTGAAACTGAGTGCTTACACTGCAAAGGAAATGGTCACTGGAAGCGGAAATGCCCTGAATATTTGATGGATAAGAAGGATGGCAAAGTGAACAAGGGTATATTTGATATACAGGTTATTGATGTGTACTTTACTAGTGTTTATAGCAACCCCTCGGTATTTGGTACTGGTTCAGTTGCTAAGAGTAGTAACTCGAAACGGGAGTTGCAGAATAAATAGAAACTAGTTAAGGGTGAAGTGACGATGTGTGTTGAAAGTAGTTTCAAGATTGATATGATCATCATCGCACACTCCCTATACTTTCGGGATTAGTGTTGAACCTAAATAAATGTTATTTGGTGTTTGCGTTGAGCATGAATATGATTTGATTGTGTTTATTGCAATACAGTTATTCATTTAAGTAAGAGAATAAACTGTTGTTCTGTTTACATGAATAAAACCTTATATGGTTACACACCCAATGAAATGGTTCATTGGATCTCGATCGTAGTAATACACATATTCATAATATTGAAACCAAAAGATGCAAAGTTAATAATGATAGTGCAACTTATTTGTGGCACTGCCGTTTAGGTCATATTGGTGTAAAGCGCATGAAGAAACTCCATGCTGATGGGATTTTGGAATCACTTGATGCTTGCGAACCATGCCTCATGGGCAAGATGACTAAGACTTTGTTCTCCGGAACAGTGGAGCGAGCAACTGACTTATTGGAAATAATACATACTGATGTATGCGATCCGATGAGTGTTAAGGCTCGCGGCGGGTATCGTTATTTTCTGACCTTCACAGATGATTTGAGCAGATATGGGTATATCTACTTGATGAAACATAAGTCTGAAACATTTGAAAAGTTCAAAGAATTTCAGAGTGAAGTGGAAAATCATCGTGACAAGAAAATAAGGTTTCTACGATCTGATCGCAGAGACAAATATTTGAGTTACGAGTTTGGTCTTCAATTAAAACAATGTGGAATAGTTTCACAAATTCATGCCACCTGGAACACCACATCATAATGGTGTGTCCGAACATCATAACCGTACTTTATTGGATATAGTACAATCTATGATGTTTCTTACCGATTTACCAATATCGTTTTGGGATCATGCATTAGAGACAACTGCATTCACGTTAAATAGGGCACCATCTAAATCCGTTGAGACGACACTATATGAACTGTGGTTTAGCAAGAAACCAAAGTTGTTGTTTCTTAAAGTTTGGGGCTGCGATGCTTATGTGAAAAAGCTTCAACCTGATAAGCTCGACCCAAATTGGAAAAATGTGTCTTCATAGGATACCCAAAGGAGATAGTTGGGTACACCTTCTATCACAGATCCGAAGGCAAGACATTCGTAGCTAAGAATGGATCCTTTCTAGAGAAGGAGTTTCTCTCGAAAGAAGTGAGTGGGAGGAAAGTAGAACTTGATAAGGTAATTGTACCTTCTCCCTTATTGGAAAGTAGTTCATCACAGAAATCTGTTCCTGTGACTACTACACCAATTAGTGAGGAAGCTAATGATGACGATCATGAAACTTCAGATCAAGTTACTACAGAACCTCGTAGGTCTTCCAGAGTACGGTCCGCACCAGAATGGTACGGTAATCCTATTCTGAAAGTCATGTTACTAGACCATGATGAACCTACGAACTATGAGGAAGAGATGAGGAGCCCAGATTCCGCAAAATGGCTTAAGGCCATGAAATCTGAGATGGGATACATGTATGAGAACAAAGTGTGGACTTTGGTGGAGTTGCCCGATGATCGGCAAACCATATTGTATAAATGGATCTTCAAGAGGAAGACGGACGTTGATAGTAGTGTTACTATCTACAAAGCTCGACTTGTCGCAAAAAGGTTTTTGACAAGTTCAAGGTGTTGACTACAATGAGATTTTCTCAACTATAGCGATGCTTAAGTCTGTCCGAATCATGTTAGCAATTGCCGCATTTTATGAAATCTGGCAAATGGATAAACAAAACTGCATACCTTAATGGAGTTATTAAAGAAGAGTTGTATGTGATGCAACCAAGAGGTTTTGTCGATCCTAAAGGTGTTAACAGAATGTGCAAGCTCCAGCGATCCATCTATGGACTGGTGCAAGCATCTCAGAGTTGGAATATACGCTTTGATAAGTTGATCAAAGCATATAGTTTGATCTGCACTTACGGTGAAGCTCAGATTTACAAGAAAGTGAGTGGGAGCACTACAAGCATTTCTGATAAGTATATGTGAATGACATATTGTTGATCGGAAATAATGTAGAATTATTCTGCAAAGCATAAAGGAGTGTTTGAAAGGAGTTCTTTAAAATAAAGACTTCAGTAAAGCTACTTACATATTGAGCATCAAGATCTATAGAGATAGATCAAGACGCTTGATAAGTTTTTTCAATGAGTACATACCTTGACAAGATTTTGAAGTAGTTCAAAATGGAACAGTCAAAGAAAGAGTTCTTGCCTGTGTTACAAGGTGTGAAATTGAGTAAGACTCAAAACCCGACCACGGCAGAAGATAGAAAGAGAATGAAAGTCATTCCATATGCCTTAGCCATAGGTTCTATAAAGTATGCCATGCTGTGTACCAGATCTATTGTATACCCTACACTGAGTTTGGCAAGGGAGTACAATAGTGATCTAGGAGTAGATCACTAGACAGTGGTCAAAATTATCCTTAATGGAATAAGGATATGTTTCTCGATTATGGAAGTGACAAAAGGTTTGTCGTAAAGGGTTACGTCAATGCAAGTTTTGACACCAATCTGGATGACTCTAAGTCTCGATCTAGATACATATTGAAAGTGGGAGCAATTAGCTAGAGTAGCTCCGTGCAGAGCATTGTAGACAAAGAAAATTGCAAAATACATAACGGATCTGAATGTGAAAGACCCATTGACTAAGATTCTCTCACAAGCAAAACATGATCACACCTTAGTACTCTTTGGGTGTTAATCACATAGCGATGTGAACTAGATTACTGAATCTAGTAAACCCTTTGGGTGTTGATCACATGACGATGTGAACTATGGGTGTTAATCACATGGTGGTGTGAACTATGGGTGTTAATCACATGGTGATGGGAGACTGAAGGAAATATGCCCTAGAGGCAATAATAAAGTTATTATTTATTTCCTTATTTCATGATAAATGTCTATTATTCATGCTAGAATTGTATTAACCGGAAACATAATACATGTGTGAATATATAGACAAACAGAGTGTCACTAGTATGCCTCTACTTGACTAGCTTGTTAATCAAAGATGGTTATGTTTCCTAACCATGGACAAAGAGTTGTTATTTGATTAACGGGATCACATCATTGTTGGGGAACGTAGTAATTTCAAAAAATTTCCTACGCACACGCAAGATCATGGTGATGATATAGCAACGAGGGGAGAGTGTTGTCGTACCACTCAGAGACCAAGCGAAGCGCTGACGCAATGTAGAGGAAGTAGTCGACGTCCTCCGGTCCGACCGATCCAAGCACCAGCATACTCGGCACCTCCGAGTTCTTGACACGCAGACAGCTCGATGACGCACCCTCGATCTCCAATCCAAGAGAGGCTCCGAGGGGAGTTCCACAAGACAACGGCGTGGTGACGATCTTGATGTTCTCTGTCGCAGGCTTCGCCTAAGCACCGCTACAATATGATCGAGGTGTAATATCGTGGAGGGGGGCACCGCACACGGCTAAGGAACGATCAATGATCAACTTGTGTGTCTTCTAGGGTGCCCCCCCTACCCCTGTATATAAAGGAGGGAGGGAGGAGGTGGCCGGCCCTAGGGGGGGTGCGCCATAGGGAGGAGGAAACCTACTCCAAGTAGGTTTCCCCTCTTTTTCCTAATCTTATTTGGAGGGGGAAGGAAGGAGTACTAGTATTAGGAAGTAGTACTAGTAGTAGGAAGGAAGAGAGGGGGAAGGAGAAAGGAAAGGGGCGGCCCCCTCCCCAGTCGGATTGGGCTTGGGGGCGCGCCTCCCTTGCTCCTTCTCTCTTCCTCCTACATGGGCCCAATAAGGCCCATATACTTCCGGGGGTTCGGTAACCTCCGAGTCTCTCAGATATTCCCAAACTCTCCGGAACCTTTCGGTGTCCAAATATATCCGTCCAATATATCAATCTTTATGTCTCGACCATTTCGAGACTCCTCGTCATGTCCGTGATCATATCCGGGACTCCGAACAACCTTTGGTACATCAAAATACATAAACTCATAATATAAGCGCATCGAAACCTTAAGCGTGCGGACCCTACGGTTCGAGAACAATGCAGACATGACCGAGACACGTCTCGGTCAATAACAAATAGCGGGACCTGGATGCCCATATTGGTTCCTACATATTCTACGAAGATCTTTATCGGTCAAACCGCATAACAACATACTTTGTTCCCTTTGTCATCGGTATGTTACTTGCCCGAGATTTGATCGTCGGTATCCAATACCTAGTTCAATCTCGTTATCGCAAGTCTCTTTACTCGCTCACAATACGTCATCTCGTAACTAACTCATTAGTTATATGCTTGCAAGGCTTAAGTGATGAGTATTACCGAGAGGGCCAGAGATACCTCTCCGACAATCGGAGTGACAAATCCTAATCTCGAATTATGCCAACTCAACATGAACCTTCGGAAACACCTGTAGAGCACCTTTATAATCACCCAGTTATGTTGTGACATTTGGTAGCACACAAAGTGTTCTTCCGTTACACGGGAGTTGCACAATCTCATAGTTGCAGGAACTTTGTATAAGTCATGAAGAAAGCAATAGCAGTATACTAAACGATCAAGTGCTAGGCTAACAAAATGGGTCATGTCAATCACATCATTCTTCTAATGATGTGATCCCACTAATCAAATGACAACACATGTCTATGGTTAGGAAACATGACCATCTTTGATTAATGAGCTAGTCAAGTAGAGGCATACTAGTGACTATATGTTTGTCTATGTATTCACACATGTATCATGTTTCCGGTTAATACAATTCTAGCATGAATAATAAACATTTATCATGATATGAGGAAATAAATAATAACTTTATTATTGCCTCTAGGGCATATTTCCTTCAGTCTCCCACTTGCACTAGAGTCAATAATCTAGATTACATAGTAATGATTCTAACACCCATGGAGTCTTGGTGCTGATCATGTTTTGCTCGTGAGAGAGGCTTAGTCAACGGTCCGCAACATTCAGATCCGTATGTATCTTGCAAATCTCTATGTATCCCACTTGGACTTGGTCCCGAATGGAATTGAAGCGTCTCTTGATGTGCTTGGTCCTCTTGTGAAATCTGGATTCCTTTGCCAAGGCAATTGCACCAATATTGTCACGAGAAGATTTTCATTGGTCCCGATGCACTAGGTATGACACCTAGATCGGAAATGAACTCCTTCATCTAGACTCCTTCATTTGCTGCTTCAGAAGCAGCTATGTACTCCGCTTCACATGTAGATCCCGCCACGATGCTTTGTTTAGAACTGCACCAACTTACAGCTCCACCGCTTAATATAAACACGATCCGGTTTGCGATTTAGAATCGTCCGGATCGGTGTCAAAGCTTGCATCGACGTAACCATTTACGACTAGCTCTTTGTCACCTCCATATACGAGAAACATATCCTTAGTCCTTTTCGGTATTTCAGATGTTCTTGACCGCTGTCCCGATGATCCACTCTGGATTACTTTGGTACCTTCCTGCCAAGCTTATTGCTAAGCATACGTCAGTCGGTACACAGCATTGCATACATGATAGAGCCTATGGCTGAAGCATAGGAATATTTTTCATTTCTCTCTATCTTCTGCGTGGTCGGGCATTGAGTTCGACTCAACTTCACACCTTGTAGCACGTGCAAGAATCCTTTCTTTGCCTGATCCATATTGAACTTTTTCAATATTTTGTCAAGGTATGTGCTTTGTGAAAGTCCTATTAAGCATCTTGATCTATCTCTATAGATCTTGATGCCTAATATGTAAGCAGCTTCTCCGAGGTCTTTCATCGAAAAACTTTTATTCAAGTATCCCTTTATGCTATCCAGAAATTCTATATCATTTCCAATTAATAATATGTCATCAATATATAAAACTAGAAATGCTATAGAGCTCCCACTCACTTTCTTGTAAATACAAAGCTTCTCCAAAAGTCTCAGATAAAACCATATGCTTTGATCACACTATCAAAACGTTTATTCCAACTCCGAGATGCTTGCACCAGTCCATAAATGGAACGT
Source organism: Aegilops speltoides (assembly GCA_021437245.1). Classification (NCBI taxonomy): domain Eukaryota; kingdom Viridiplantae; phylum Streptophyta; class Magnoliopsida; order Poales; family Poaceae; genus Aegilops; species Aegilops speltoides. The sequence goes on from CM038147.1 coordinate 55,233,048, forward strand.
TGGAGCTTGCACACTTTGTCAGCACCTTTTGGATCAACAAAACCTTCCGGCTGCATCATATACAACTCTTCTTCTAGAAATCCATTCAAGAATGCAGTCTTGACATCCATTTGCCAAATTTCATAATAATGAAATGCAGCAATAGCCAACATGATTCGGACAGACTTAAGCATCGCTACGGGTGAGAAAGTCTCATCGTAGTCAACCCCTTGAACTTGTCGAAAACCTTTCGCAACAAGTCGAGCTTTATAGACAGTAACATTACCATCAGCGTCATTCTTCTTCTTAAAGATCCATTTATTCTCAAAGGCTTGCCGATCATTGGGCAAGTCAACCAAAGTCCATACTTTGTTTTCATACATGGATCCTATCTCAGATTTCATGGCCTCCAGCCATTTTGCGGAATCTGGGCTCATCATCGCTTCCTCATAGTTCGTAGGTTCATCGTGGTCAAGTAACATGACTTCCGAACAGGATTACCGCACCACTCTGTGCGGATCTTACTCGTAGACCCACGAGGTTCAGCAGAAACTTGATCTGAAGTTTCATGATCAATATCATTAGCTTCCTCACTAGTTGGTGTAGTTGTCACGGGAACCAGTTCTCATGATGAACTACCTTCCAACGAGGGAGTAGATACAGTTATCTCATCAAGTTCTACTTTCCTCCCACTCACTTCTTTCGAGAGAAATTCTTTCTGAAAGGATCCATTCTTAGCAACGAATGTTTTGCCTTCGGATCTGTGATAGAAGGTGTACCCAACAGTTTCCTTTGGGTATCCTATGAAGACACATTTCTCCGATTTGGGTTCGAGCTTATCTGGTTGAAGTTTCTTCACATAAGCATCGCAGCCCCAAACTTTAAGAAACGACAACTTTGGTCTCTTGCCAAACCATAGTTCATAAGGCGTCGTCTCAACGGATTTTGATGGTGCCCTATTTAACGTGAATGCGGCCGTCTCTAAAGCATAACCCCAAAACGATAGCGGTAAATCGGTAAGAGACATCATAGATCGCACCATATCAAATAAAGTACGACATTCTGACGTTCGACACACCATTTCATTGTGGTGTTCTGTGGCGTGAGTTGCGAAACTATTCCGCATTGTTTCAAATGTAAACCAAACTTGTAACTCAAATATTCTCCTCCACGATCAGATCGTAGAAACTTTATTTTCTTGTTACGATGATTTTCTACTTCACTCCGAAATTCTTTGAACTTTTCAAATGTTTCAGACTTGTGCTTCATTAAGTAGATATACCCATATCTGCTCAAATCATCTGTGAAGGTAAGAAAATAACGATATCCGCCACGAGCCTCAACATTCATCGTGCCACATACATCTGTATGTATGATTTCCAACAAATCTGTTGCTCTCTCCATAGTACCGGAGAACGGCGTTTTATTCATCTTGCCCATGAGGCACGGTTCGCAAGTACCAAGTGATTCATAATCAAGTGATTCCGAAGTCCATCAAGATGGAGTTTCTTCATGCTTTTACATCGATATGACCTAAACGGCAAGTGCCACAAATAAGTTGCACTATCATTATCAACTCTGCATCTTTTGGCTTCAACATTATGAATATATGTATCACTACTACCGAGATTCAATAAAATAGACCACTCTTCAAGGGTGCATGACCATAAAAGATATTACTCATATAAATAGAACAACCATTATTCTCTCGATTTAAATGAATAACCGCCTCGCATCAAACAGATCCAGATATAATGTTCATGCTCAACGCAGCACCAAATAACAATTATTTAGGTCTAAAACTAATCCCGATGGTAGATGTAGAGGTAGCGTGTCGACGGCTATCACATCGACTTTGGAACCGCTTCCCACGCGCATCGTCACCTCGCCCTGGCCTGCTCGCTTATTCCGTAGTCCTGCTTCGAGTTGCAAATATTAGCAACAGTAACTAGTATCAAATACCCAGTGCTACTATGAGCTCTAGTTAGGTACACATCAATAACATGTATATTACATATACCTTTGTTCACTTTGCCATCCTTCTTATCCGCCAAATACTTGGGGCAGTTCCGCTTCAAAGGACTACCGCTTGCGAGAAGCACTCGGCCAGTCTTAGGTCCAGACTTGGGTTTCTTCTCTTGAGCAGCAACTTGCTTGCCGCTCTTTTGAAGTTTCCTTCTTCTTCCCTTTGCCCTTCTTCTTGAAACTAGTGGTCTTGTTGACCATCAACACTTGATGCTCCTTCTGATTTCTACCTCCGCTGCTTTCAAAGATCGCTAAGAGCTCGAATAGTCTTGTTCATCCCTTGCATATTATAGTTCATCACAAAGCTCTTGTAGCTTGGTGGCGTGATTGAAGAATTCTGTCAATGACACTATCATCGTGAAGATTAACTCCCAGTTGAATCAAGTGATTGTTATACCCGCACATTCTCGAGTATATGTTCACCGACGTAACTATTCTCCTCCATCTTGCAGCTATAGAACTTATTGGAGACTTCATATCTCTCAATCCGGGCATTTGCTTGAAATATTAACTTCAACTCTGGAACATCTCATATGCTCCATGACGCTCAAAACATCGTTGAAGACCCGGTTCTAAGCCGTAAAGCATGGCACATCGAACTATAGAGTAGTCATCGACTTTGCTCGCCAGACGTTCTTAACGCCGTCGGCCAGATCAGCAAGCAGTTCGGCACCCAGCGGTGCTTCGGGACGTAACTCTTTCAGGCAGCAATGAGGATAATCCTCGTGTTATGGACCCGATCGTGTAATTGCTACCATCATCTTTCAACTTTGCTTTCTCAAGGAACGCATTAAAATTCAACGGAACAACAGCACGAGCCATCTATCTACAAACAAACATAGACAAGCAAGATACTATCAGGTACTAAGTTCATGATAAATTTAAGTTCAATTAATCATATTACTTAAGAGCTCCCACTTAGACAGACATCTCTCTAGTCATCTAAGTGATTACGTGATCCAAATCAACTAAACCATAACCGATCATCACGTGAGATGGAGTAGTTTTAAATGGTGAACATCATTATGTTGATCATATCTACTATATATATTCACGCTCGACCTTTCGGTCTCCGTGTTCCGAGGCCATATCTGCATATGCTAGGCTCGTCAAGTTTAACCTGAGTATTCTGCGTGTGCAAAACTGGCTTGCACCCGTTGTAGATGGACGAGAGCTTATCACACCCGATCATCACGTGGTGTCTCGCACGATTTAACTTTGGCAACGGTGCATACTCGTGGAGAACACTACTTGATAATTTTAGTGAGAGATCATCTTAAAATGCTACCGCCAATCAAAGCAAGATAAGATGCATAAAGGATAAACATCACATGCAATCAATATAAGTGATATGATATGGCCATCATCATCTTGTGCTTGTGATCTCCATCTCCAAGCATCGTCGTGATCGCCATCGCCACCGCACGACACCTTGATCTCCATCGTAGCATCGTTGTCGTTACGCCATCTATTGCTTCTACGACTATCGCTACCGCTTAGTGATAAAGTAAAGCAATTACAGTATGCTTGCATTTCATACAATAAAGCGACAACCATATGGCTCCTCGCCATTGCCGATAACTTCGTAACAAAACATGATCATCTCATACAATAAAATATAGCATCACGTCTTGACCATATCACATCACAACATGCCCTGCAAAAACAAGTTAGATGTCCTCTACTTTGTTGTTGCAAATTTTACGTGGCTGCTACGGGCTTAAGCAAGAGCCAATCTGGAATAAGGATATGTTTCTCGATTATGGAAGTGACAAAAGGTTCGTCGTAAAGGGTTACATCAATGCAAGTTTTGACACCAATCTGGATGACTCTAAGTCTCGATCTAGATACATATTGAAAGTGGGAGCAATTAGCTAGAGTAGCTCCGTGCAGAGCATTGTAGACATAGAAAATTGCAAAATACATAACGGATCTGAATGTGAAAGACCCGTTGACTAAGATTCTCTCACAAGCAAAACATGATCACACCTTAGTACTCTTTGGGTGTTAATCACATACGATGTGAACTAGATTACTGAATCTAGTAAACCCTTTGGGTGTTGATCACATGACGATGTGAACTATGGGTGTTAATCACATGGTGATGTGAACTATGGGTGTTAATCACATGGTGATGTGAACTAGATTATTGACTCTAGTGCAAGTGGGAGACTGAAGGAAATATGCCCTAGAGGCAATAATAAAGTTATTATTTATTTCCTTATTTCATGATAAATGTCTATTATTCATGCTAGAATTGTATTAACCGGAAACATAATACATGTGTGAATATATAGACAAACAGAGTGTCACTAGTATGCCTCTACTTGACTAGCTTGTTAATCAAAGATGGTTATGTTTCCTAACCATGGACAAAGAGTTGTTATTTGATTAACGGGATCACATCATTGTTGGGGAACTGAAAGTGCAACTAATCCCCGGGTGGTTTTGGTAATTAATAACAACATATATATCATTGAACTAATAGTTTCTTGAGAATCATTTCAGAAAGTTCAGTGATATGGGTATGGCAAGGACTGAAGAAGTGGACCCCTCAAAATGCTAAGGCAAGCATTGGCAAAAGCTCAAGACTCCATTTTTGGTTTAGTGATCCAAGATCACATTGAGTCTATAGGAAAGCCAATACTATTAAAAGGGGATGAGGTTATGTTAATGATCTGGTTGCTCAAAGTGCTTAGTGATATATCTCCTAAACTATCAGCAACTCTCACTTCCATAATACACTCATAAGTAATCTCGGTCCCACCGATTTCCTAAACTCAGTCACACCGAGATGAACCACCTCAGCCATATAGCCAAACCCTAGAAATCTCGGATTTTTCGATTCTGAACTCGGTCTCACCGAAACTTGAGCTGCCAAGCTTCTGTAACCTTCTGTCATCAAATCGGTGTCACCGAGATGATGAAGTCGGTCCCACCGAGATTGGCAAGCCCTAGTCTTTGCACGAATCGGACTAACCGAGATTGTATTTTCGGTCCCACCGAAAATCCCAACGTTCACATGATTTGAACTTTCGGTCTCACCGAGTTGTCAACTTTGGTCTGACCGAGATTGGTCAAATGTGTGTAACGGTTGGATTTTTGTGGAGGCTATAAATACCCTCCACCCCTCTTCATTCGTGGAGAGAGCCATCGAAAGAACTACCACTCCTACCTTACATTTACGAGAAGAAAACTACCTACCCTTGTGTTGAGATCAAGTAGCTCCACTCCCACCATATGAAGCTTGATCTCTAGCCTTCCCAAGTTGCTTTCCACTCAATCCTTTCTTCCACCACAGCCAAATCAGTGAGGAGAGTTGAGTGTTGGGGAGATTATCATTTGAAGCACAAGAGCAAGGAGTTCATCATCATCAACACCATCTATTACCTTTTGGAGGGTGGTGCCTCCTAGATTGGTTAGGTGCCGCTTGGGAGCCTCCGTCGAGATGTGGAGTTGAACCAAGAAGTTTGTAAGGGCAAGGAGATCGCCTACTTCGTGAAGATCTACCCCGAGTAAGGCTAGCCCTCCGTGGGCGTATGCCATGATGGCATAGACAAGGTTGCTTCTTCGTGGACCCTTCGTGGGTGGAGCCCTCCGTGGACTCTCGCAGCCGTTACCCTCCGTGGGTTGAAGTCTCCATCAACGTGGATTGACGATAGCACCACCTATCGGAACCACGAGAAAAATCTCCGTGTCTCCAAATTGCGTTTGCTCTTCTCCACCTCTCTTTACTACATGTGCAATTTACTTTCCGCTGCCTATACTCTAGAATTGCATGTGTAGGGTGATACTTGACTTGATCATCATTGTGAACTTGCCAAAACTTGTCTTTATCAAAAGGCTGAATTTTATATTGTCAAGTAGTCTAATCACCCCCTCTAGACATACTTTCGATCCTACAGGGCGTAGTAATTTCAAAAATTTCCTACGCATACGCAAGATCATGGTGATGATATAGCAACGAGGGAGAGTGTTGTCACGCCCTCGTGAGACCGAAGCGAAGCGTTGACATAGCGTAGAGGAAGTAGTCGTCGTCCTCCGGTCCGACCGATCCAAGCACGGTTACTCCGGCACCTCCGAGTTCTTGACACGCGTACAGCTCGATGGCGCACCTCGATCTCCAATCCAAGAGAGGCTCCGAGGGGAGTTCCGTCAAGACAACGGCGTGGTGGCGATCTTGATGTTCTCTGTCGCGCAGGCTTCGCCTAAGCACCGCTACAATATGATCGAGGTGTAATATCGTGGAGGGGGGCACCGCACACGGCTAAGGAACGATCAATGATCAACTTGTGTGTCTTCTAGGGTGCCCCCCTACCCCCGTATATAAAGGAGGGAGAGAGGAGGTGGCCGGCCCTAGGGGGGGCGCGCCATAGGGAGGAGGAAACCTACTCCAAGTAGGGTTCCCCTCTTTTTCCTAATCTTATTTGGAGGGGGAAGGAAGGAGTACTAGTATTAGGAAGTAGTACTAGTAGTAGGAAGGAAGAGAGGGGGAAGGAGAAAGGAAGGGGGCGGCCCCCTCCCCAGTCGGATTGGGCTTGGGGCGCCCCTCCCTTGCTCCTTCTCTCTTCCTCCTACATGGGCCCAATAAGGCCCATATACTTCCCGGGGGGGTCCGGTAACCTCCCGGAGCTCCGGTATATTCCCAAACTCTCCCGGAACCTTTCCGGTGTCCAAATATATCCGTCAATATATCAATCTTTATGTCTCAACCATTTGAGACTCCTCGTCATGTCCGTGATCATATCCGGGACTCGAACAACCATCGGTACATCAGAATACATAAACTCATAATATAAGCATCATGAAACCTTAAGCGTGCGGACCCTACGGTTCGAGAACAATGCAGAGACATGACCGAGACACGTCTCGGTCAATAACCAATAGCGGGACATGGATGCCCATATTGGTTCCTACATATTCTCACGAAGATCTTTATCGGTCAAACGCATAACAACATACTTTGTTCCTTTGTCATCGGTATGTTACTTGCAGAGATTTGATCGTCGGTATCAATACCTAGTTCAATCTCGTTACGGCAAGTCTCTTTACTCGATTCATAATCGTCATCTCATAACTAACTCATTAGTTATATGCTTGCAAGGCTTAAGTGATGAGTAGTACAGAGGGGCAGAGATACCTCTCCGATAATCGGAGTGACAAATCCTAATCTCGAATTATGCCAACTCAACATGAACCTTCGGAAACACCTGTAGAGCACCTTTATAATCACCCAGTTACATTGTGACGTTTGGTAGCACACAAAGTGTTCTTCCGGTACACGGGAGTTGCACAATCTCATAGTTGCAGGAACTTTGTATAAGTCATGAAGAAAGCAATAGCAGTATACTAAACGATCAAGTGCTAGGCTAACAAAATGGGTCATGTCAATCACATCATTCTTCTAATGATGTGATCCCACTAATCAAATGACAACACATGTCTATGGTTAGGAAACATGACCATCTTTGATTAATGAGCTAGTCAAGTAAAGGCATACTAGTGACTATATGTTTGTCTATGTATTCACACATGTATCATGTTTCCGGTTAATACAATTCTAGCATGAATAATAAACATTTATCATGATATGAGGAAATAAATAATAACTTTATTATTGCCTCTAGGGCATATTTCCTTCAATCATTAGTTCAATGATCTGATTGACATGACCCATTCAGTTAGCTTAGCACCCGATCGTTTAGTATGTTGCTATTGCTTTCTTCATGACTTATACATGTTCCTATGACTATGAGATTATGCAACTCCTGCTTATACGGAGGAACACTTTGTGTGCTACCAAACGCCACAACGAATCGGGTGATTATAAAGGTGCTCTACAGGTGTCTCCAAAGGTACTTGTTGGGTTGGCGATTTGAGATTAGGATTTGTCATCTCAATGTCGAGAGGTATCTCTCGACCTCTCGGCAATGCACATCACTTAAGCCTTTGCAAGCATTGCAACTAATGAGTTAGTTGCGTAGATGATGTATTACGGAACGAGTAAAGAGACTTGCTGGTAACGAGATTGAACTAGGTATTGATACCGACGATTGAATCTCGGGCAAGTAACATACCGATGACAAAGGGAACAACGATGTTGTTATGCGGTCTCGACCGATAAAGATCTTCAGAGAATATGTAGGAACCAATATGGGCATCCAGGTCCCGCTTATTGGTTATTGACCAAGACGTGTCTCGGTCATGTCTACATTGTTCTCGAACCGTAGGGTCCGTGACGCTTAAGGTTTCTATGATGCTTATATTATGAGTTTATGAGTTTTGATGTACCGAAGGAGTTCGAGTCCCGGATGAGATCGGGACATGACGAGGAGTCTCGAAATGGTCGAGACGTAAAGATCGATATATTGGACGACTATATTCGGAGTTCGGAAAGGTTTCGAGTGATTCGGTATTTTTCGAGTACCGAGAGTTACGGGAATTCGCCGGGAGAAGTATTGGCCTTATTGGGCCCTGCGGGAAAGAGAGAGGGCTGCCTAGGGCAGGCCCCGCGCCCCCCCATGGCCTAGTCAGAATTGGACTAGGGGGAGGGGCCGCACCCCCTCCTTCCTTCCCTTCTCTCTTCCCCTTGCTTGTCTCCTACTCCTAATACATGGAAGGACTCCTAGTTGGATTAGGAAAGGGGGAATCCTACTCCCGGTGGGAGTAGGACTCCCCTAGGGCGCGCCATAGTAGAGGGCCGGCCGTCCCCTCCTCCACTCCTTTATATACGGGGGTAGGGGGCACCCCATGGACACACAAGTTGATCATCGTGATCGTTCCTTAGCCGTGTGCGGTGCCCCCCTCCACGATATTACACCTCGGTCATATTGTAGCGGTGCTTACGCGAAACCCTGCGACAGGAAAATATCAAGATCGCCACCACGCCGTCAGCCGACGGAACTCCTCCCAGCGCCTCCGCTGGATCGAGATCGGGTGCGCCATCGAGCTGTACGCGTGTCAAGAACTCGGAGGTGCCGGAGTAACGGTGCTTGGATCGGTTGGACCGGAGGACGACGACTACTTCCTCTACGCTAAGCGCCAACGCTCCGCTTCGGGTTCACGAGGGTACGAGACAACACTCTCCCCTCTCGTTGCTATGCATCACCATGATCTTGCGTGTGCGTAGGAATTTTTTTGAAATTACTACGTTCCCCAACAGAGAGATGTCTGTCTAAGTGAGAGTTCTTAAGTAATATGATTAACTGAACTTCAATTTATCATGAACTTAGTACCTGATAGTATTTTGCTTGTCTATGTTTGTTTGTAGATAGATGGCTCGTGTTGTTGTTCCGTTGAATTTTAATGCATTCCTTGAGAAAGCAAAGTTGAAAGATGATGGTAGCAATTACACGGACCGGGTCCGTAACCTGAGGATTATCCTCATTGCTGCACGTAAAAGTTACGCCCCGAAGCACCGCTGGTGGCAGGCTCGCTGATGATGTAACCGACGACGTTAAGAACGTCTGGCAGAGCAAAGCTGATGACTACTCGATAGTTCAGTGTGCCATGCTTTACGGCTTAGAACCGGGTCTTCAACGACGTTTTGAACATCATGGAGCATATGTGATGTTCCAGGAGTTGAAGTTATTTCAAGCAAATGCCCGGATTGAGAGATATGAAGTCTCCAATAAGTTCTATAGCTGCAAGATGGAGGAGAATAGTTCTGTCAGTGAACACATACTCAAAATGTCTAGGTATAATAATCACCGATTCAAGCGGGAGTTAATCTTCCGATGATAGTGTCATTGATGTAATTCTCCAATCATCGCCACCAAGCTACAAGAGCTTCGTGATGAACTATAATATGCAAGGGATGAACAAGACTATTCCCGAGCTCTTCGCAATGCTAAAAGCTGCGGAGGTAGAAATCAAGAAGGAGCATCAAGTGTTGACGGTTAACAAGACCACCAGTTTCAAGAAGAAGGGCAAAGGGAAGAAGAAGGGAACTTCAAAAGAACGGCAAGCAAGTTGTCGCTCAAGAGAAGAAACCCAAGTCCGGACCTAAGCTGAAATCGAGTGCTTCTACCGCAAGCGATCGACATCGAAGCGGAACTGCCGCAAATATTTGGCGGATAAGAAGGATGGCAAAGTAAACGAAGGTATATGTGATATACATGTTATTGATGTGTACCTTACTAATGCTCGTAGTAGCACCTGGGTATTTGATACTGGTGCTGTTGCTAATATTTGTAACTCGAAACAGGGACTACCGATTAAGCGAAGATTGGCTAAGGACGAGGTGACGATGCGCGTGGGAAATGGTTCCAAAGTCGATGTGATCGCGGTCGGCACGCTACCACTACATCTACCATCGGGATTAGTTTTAGACCTAAATAATTGTTATTTGGTGCCAACGTTGAGCATGAACATTATATCTGGATCTTGTTTGATGCGAGACGGTTATTCATTTAAATCAGAGAATAATGGTTGTTCTATTTATATGAGTAATATCTTTTATGGTCATGCACCCTTGAAGAGTGGTCTATTTTTATTGAATCTTGATAGTAGTGATACACATATTCATAGTGTTGAAACCAAAAGATGCAGAGTTGATAACGATAGTGCAACTTATTTGTGGCACTGCCGTTTAGGTCATATCGGTGTAAAGCGCATGAAGAAACTCCATACTGATGGGCTTTTGGAATCACTTGATTATGAATCACTTGGTACTTGCGAACCGTGCCTTATGGGCAAGATGACTAAAACGCCGTTCTCCGGAACTATGGAGCGAGCAACTGATTTGTTGGAAATCATACATACTGATATGTGTGGTCCAATGAATGTTGAGGCTCGCAGCGGATATCGTTATTTTCTCACCTTCACAGATGATTTGAGCAGATATGGGTATATCTACTTAATGAAACACAAGTCTGAAACATTTGAAAAGTTCAAAGAATTTCAGAGTGAAGTGGAAAATCATCGTAACAAGAAAATAAAGTTTCTACGATCTGATCGTGGAGGAGAATATTTGAGTTACGAGTTTGGTCTACACTTGAAACAATGCGGAATAGTTTCGCAACTCACGCCACCCGGAACACCGCAACGAAATGGTGTTTCTGAACGTCGTAATCGTACTTTACTGGATATGGTGCGATCTATGATGTCTCTTACTGATTTACCGCTATCGTTTTGGGGTTAAGCTTTAGAGACGGCCGTGTTCACGTTAAATAGGGCACCATCAAAATCCGTTAAGACGACACCTTATGAACTGTGGTTTGGCAAGAAACCAAAGTTGTCGTTTCTTAAAGTTTGTGGCTGCGATGCTTATGTGAAGAAACTTCAACCTGATAAGCTCGACCCAAATTGGAAAAATGTGTCTTCATAGGATACCCAAAAGAGACTATTGGGTACACCTTCTATCACAGATCTGAGGGCAAGATTTTTGTTGCTAAGATCGGATCCTTTCTAGAGAAGGAGTTTCTCTCGAAAGAAGTGAGTGGGAGGAAAGTAGAACTTGATGAGATAACTGTATCTACTCCCTTATTGGAAAGTAGTTCATCACAAGAACCGGTTCCTGTGACAACTACACCAATCAGTGAGGAAGCTGATGATATTGATCATGAAACTTCAGATCAAGTTTCTACTGAACCTTGTAGGTCTACCAGGATAAGATCCGCACCAGAGTGGTATGGTAATCCTATTCTGGAAGTCATGTTACTTGACCATGATGAACCTACGAACTATGAGGAACCGATGATGAGCCCAGATTCCGCAAAATGGTTAGAGGCCATGAAATCTGAGATGGGATCCATGTATGAAAACAAAGTATGGACTTTGGTTGACTTGCCCGATGATCGGCAAGCCATTGAGAATAAATGGATCTTTAAGAAGAAGACCGACGACGATGGTAATGTTATCGTTTATAAAGCTCGACTTGTTGCGAAAGGTTTTCGACAAGTTCAAGGGGTTGACTACAATGAGACTTTCTCACCCGTAGCGATGCTTAAGTCTGTCCGAATCATGTTAGCTATTGCTGCATTTCATGATTATGAAATTTGGAAAATGGATGTCAAAACTGCATTCTTGAATGGATTTCTGGAAGAAGAGTTGTATATGATGCAGCCAGAAGGTTTTGTTGATCCAAAAGGTGCTAACAAAGTATGCAAGCTCCAGCGATCCATTTATGGACTGGTGCAAGCATCTTGGAGTTGGAATAAACGTTTTGATAGTGTGATCAAAGCATATGGTTTTATACAGACTTTTGGAGCAGCCTGTATTTACAAGAAAGTGAGTGCGAGCTCTGTAGCATTTCTGATTTTATATGTAGATGACATATTATTAATTGGAAATGATATAGAATTTCTGGATAGCATAAAGGGATACTTGAATAAAAGTTTTTCAATGAAAGACCTCGGTGAAGCTGCTTACATATTGGGCATCAAGATCTATAGACATAGATAAAGACGCTTAATAGGACTTTCACAAAGCACATACCTTGACAAAATTTTGAAAAAGTTCAAAATGGATCAGCAAAGAAAGGTTTCTTGCCTGCTACAAGGTGTGAAGTTGAGTCAAACTCAATGCCCGACCACAAGCAGAAGATAGAGAGAAAATGAAAGATGTTCCTATGCTTCAGCCATAGGCTCTATCATGTATGCAATCTGTGTACCTGACTGACGATGCTTAGCAATAAGCTTGGCAGGAAGGTACCAAAGTAATCCAGAGTGAATCATCGACAGCGGTCAAGAACATCCTGAAATACCTGAAAAGGACTAAGGATATGTTTCTCGTATATGGAGGTGACAAAGAGCTAGTCGTAAATTGTTACGTCGATGCAAGCTTTGACAAAGAGCTGTAAGTTGGTGCAGTTCTAAACAAAGCGTCGTGGTAGGATCTACATGTGAAGCGGAGTACATAGCTGCTTCTGAAGCAGCAAATGAAGGAGTCTGGATGAAGGAGTTCATTTCCGATCTAGGTGTCATACCTAGTGCATCGGGACCAATGAAGATCTTCTGTGACAATACTGGTGCAATTGCCTTGGCAAAGGAATCCAGATTTCACAAGAGGACCAAGCACATCAAGAGATGCTTCAATTCCATTCAGGACCAAGTCCAAGTGGGAGACATAGAGATTTGCAAGATACATATGGATCTGAATCTTGCAGACCCGTTGACTAAGCCTCTCTCACGAGCAAAACATGATCAGCACCAAGACTCCATGGGTGTTAGAATCATTACTATGTAATCTAGATTATTGACTCTAGTGCAAGTGGGATACTGAAGGAAATATGCCCTAGAGGCAATAATAAAGTTATTATTTATTTCCTCATATCACGATAAATGTTTATTATTCATGCTAGAATTGTATTAACCGGAAACATGATACATGTGTGAATACATAGACAAAACATATAGTCACTAGTATGCCTCTACTTGACTAGCTCATTGATCAAAGATGGTTGTGTTTCCTGACCATAGACATGTGTTGTCATTTGATTAGCGGGATCACATCATTAGAAGAATGATGTGATTGACATGACCCATTCCGTTAGCCTAACACTTGATCGTTTAGTATACTGCTATTGCTTTCTTCATGACTTATACATGTTCCTGTAACTATGAGAATTATGCAACTCCCGTTTACGGAGGAACACTTTGGTACTACCAAACGTCACAACGAATCGGGTGATTATAAAGGAGTACTACAGGTGTCTCCGAAGGTACATGTTGAGTTGGCGTATTTCGAGATTAGGTTTTGTCACTCCGATCGTCGGAGAGGTATCTCTGGCCCTCTCGGTAATGCACATCATTATAAGCCTTGCAAGCAATGTGACCAAATGAGTTGGTTGCAGGATGATGCATTACAGAACGAGTAAAGAGACTTGCCGGTAAAGAGATTGAACTAGGTATTGGATACCGACGATCAAATCTCGGACAAGTAACATACCGATGACAAAGGGAACAACGTATGTTGTTATGCGGTTTGACCGATAAAGATCTTCGTAGAATATGTAGGAACCAATATGGGCATCCAGGTCCCGCTATTGGTTATTGACCGAGAATAGTTCTAGGTCATGTCTACATAGTTCTCGAACCCGTAGGGTCCGCACGCTTAACGCTACGATGCGAGTTTTATTATGAGTTTATAAGTTTTGATGTACGAAGTTTGTTCGGAGTCCCGGATGTGATCACGGACATGACGAGGAGTCTCAAAATGGTCAAGACATAAAGATTGATATATTGGACGACTATATTCGAACACCGGAAGTGTTCCGGGTGATTTCGGAGAAAACCGGAGTGCCGGAGGGGTTACGGAACCCCGGGAAGTATTGGGCCTTAGTGGGCCCTGGGGAGAGAGAGGGCAGCAGCCCGGAGGTGGCGCCCCTCCCATGGGGAGTCCGACTGGACTAGGGGAGGGGCGGCCCTCTTTCCTCTCCTCTCCCTCTTTCCTTCCCCTTCCTCCTTCCTAGTTGGACTAGGAAAGGGAGTCCTACTCCCACTAGGAGGAGGACTCCCCTTCCTTGGCACGCCCAAGGGCGGCCGGCCTCCCCCTTGCTCCTTTGTATACGGGGCGGGGGCACCCATAGACACACAAGTTGATCTACGGATCATTTCTTAGCCGTGCGGTGCCCCTCCACCATATTCCACCACGGTCATATCGTCATGAGTTTAGGTGAAGCTCTGCGCCGGTAGAACATCATCATCATCACCACGCCGTCGTGCTGACGGAACTCATCTCCGGAGCTTTGCTGGATCGGAGGCCGGAGATCGTCATCGAGCTGAACGTGTGCTGAACTCGGAGGCTCAGTACGTTCGGTGCTTGGATCGGTCGGATCGTGAAGACGTATGACTACATCAACCGCGTTGTGCTAACACTTCCGCTTACGGTTTACGAGGGTAGGTAGACGAACACTCTTCCCTCTCGTTGCTATACCATCACCATGATCTTGCGTGTGCGTAGGAAATTTTTTGAAATTACTACGTTCCCCAACAATGTCCACCTCCGAAGGAAATAATAGATCCGGTAAAAGCGAAGCGCACTCTAGATGCCCGTAAGCGACCACCACCGCTCCGCCGCAATCACATTATGACCACTGTATTGGAAAGACATATGATGAAGCGCAGCGGACAGGAAGTACTGCCAGTGCTGCAAGACGAAGTGGGAAAACAATTCCCCACCTTGGCAAAGGATAAGCAAACGTGCCCCCTGCTTAATGCGTTTACCGATGACGCTAATCATCCGGGGCTAGCGTCCGGTACCACTCTTGGTGATTACGTGAGCGATGATGTACAGCTCCTTATATACAAATACGGGAAGCCGCTCATCAAACCTGATCAGCTCCCGCATCTACCAACGATGATGCAAAGATTACATAACTGGTACGTGGAAACCTACAGCAAGGATGGGACCGACAGTTTTTTTGCTGGGAATTAAAGATGAGCACGACTTCATTGGAGTCGACATGATGTACATTGAATTTGTGGAATTATTTTAGTTATTCAATCAAGACGCCATCGACCAAACTCTCGTGACTTGCTACTGTCTGTAAGTATTATTTCTGTAATTAAGACTCTAGCTCAGCTCGTTCATTTCATGTATATATATAATTATCCTCACTATATAATGCAGATTGAAAATCATCGAATGCAAAAGAGGACAAATCTATGACATTGGGTTCATTAGCCCAAATACCGTAAATGAATAGACGGTACAAAACAGAGCCGAAGTTGCTGAGGAAAACTTGCTAAAAGCGTTCCTTCGACATCAAAACAAAAGGGAAATACTTTTTCCTTACAACTTCAAGTTAGTGCGTCTCATATACTACGTACAAAATAAAATACGAAAATGAGCCCAGCTAATTAAGCATGCACATGTATGTGTCAATATACAAGGCAAAATCATCCGTGTTTCCAACAAAATGAGTCCAACTACTGAAACCGTGTTTCCAACAAAATGAGTCCAACTATTGAAACCGCAGGGAAATGCAAATAAATATTAAGTGCAACCAAACACATCAGGCCAAACATTGGCAAACAATACGAAGTCGCTAGTATGTAAAATTCAAGATAGAGTTTGAAAAATATACCCTATAAAAAAGATGCATACAATTGTTTTTTGGTCGTTAATTTTGGCAACCAAGGAAAATAACTAAAGATAAATGCGGGCACATATTGACGGTTCAATTAAACTGGATAGGAAAAACACATGCTGACGATTTATTTAAACTGAATGAAATAGGAAAAGAAACCATGACGGAAACCGCTCGCTCTTCCACGGCAGCGATGGCATCGAGTCACGCAACAACGGGGTGAACGCCTTGTCTCTAATGTTGTACACGCCGGAGTCACCGAGAGGTGCCTCCGGCTGCTTCCACTGGTAGAGTTTGTTCAGGAAGTAAATACAGTCTTCTCGAACTCCATAACCGGCCGGCAAAGACATGGAGCACGGCCTGCTAACAAAGAGCGCCTGGCCTTGTAGGCTGCCGTCCAGCTTCTTCCACCGGCCTTGGCTCAGGTCTGCTTCCCAGACCTCGAACCGGAAAGTTCTTCTACCATCCGCATCCGGGGGGCAGGGCATCCTCATCCATGGGCGGCGGAGCCATCGCTTCACCATCAGCAGCTTGCCACCAGACTCGAGCAGATACATCTCGACCGAGGGAAAACCAATGTTAACGTCTTGGAAATCTTGGTGCTTTATCAATTCGGTGCTGTACTTGAGTTTGAAGCCTTTTTGGTGGCCATTGCTGAGGTCGAGGGTCTCGAGGACATGGCCCCTCGAGAGGGCGTAGATTTTCCCTTGAAACAGAGCAATGTCGATGGCCTCGTGACGGAGCGCCCCCAGGAGGAACGAGTTGCTCTCGCCGGCCGGTCGGCAAGTGGACACGATGACATCGCGTCCGATCAGGACGGCGACGACGACGGGGTCGCCGTTCGACGACGAGGAGGACACCACGACTTTCCCTATAGCTTTCATGGGGGGCTCGGTTTGGTCCTGCTGGGAGCGGAAGATGCGCCTGAGCTCGTTCTGGGGGATGCGCCTGAGCTCGTTGAGGTTGTGGGGGATACGGCCGAGCTCGTTCCGCAGTCGACAATGCCGGACGTTGTAAGTCCGCAGGAGGCCGGCTAGCTCGGGGAGACGGGTGGTGGCGCAGGAGAGGGCGTTCAAGAGGGAGCAGCTGCCGTCACGCTGGTGCACGAGGAACAGCATGTTCTCGCCGGCGCTGTAGCGCCAGCAGTCGTCGGGGAGACGCAGGCGATGGTGCGGGTGCGGCGTGCTGTCGTTGGCCAGGTCGAAGAGGGTGCCGTTGCCGAACACGACCCAGGGGAGCCGCGTCGGCGGGAGCTTGCTGGCGGCGGAGCGCCATGGCCTGCATACGGCGGCTGCTCGGACGCGGTCCGCGAGGGACACGAGGCGGCGGAGGACCAGGAGCAGGAGATCCTCTGGCAGGTACGCCCAAACAGACTGGCCCTGGTCTTTCGCCATCACGAAAACCTAGCTTTGGTTGAGGATTCTGGTAAGAAAATAGAGCGTGCGTGGTTAAGTCTTGTGTTTAAACGGCCATGCCTTTCCTTTTTAAAAGAGTCTATCTGTATGTCTATTATCTTGTGTGGTTAAATCTAACTAGTTTTATATTAAAAAAAGATTGAAAACGAACTCCTCACATTTATAAAAAAAAATAAGATCCATAATTACTAGCACCCAGGCATTCGAACCCTGATCGCAGGGTGAGCCACTGCCCACCCCTGCCACCAGGCTACAGCTAGCCCTCAACTCCTCCACCCTCAAGCTAGAAATATACTCTATTTTCTTTTAGAAAAACTTTCTCACCGACCGACCAGTCGAGCACTTGGCCGGTCGCTCTCACACGCACGCATGGGATGTGCACGCATTGGATGTTTTCTCTTTTTTTTTCAAGAAAACTTCTGATCTATTCATCAACTGTTAAGGTAGTACGAATAACACCAGAAGTAAAAATTACATCCAGGTCCATTGACCACCTAGCGACGACTACAATCACTGAGCGAGCCGAAGGCGCGCCACTGTCATCACCCCTCCCTCATCAGAGCCGGGCAAACCTTGTCGTAGTACACAGTCGGGAGGTCGTCGTGCTAAGGCCCCATTAGACCAGCGCACCAGAACAGCAACCGCCGCCAATGAAGAGAAGCATAGATCACAAGGATCTAACCTCCAGACACACGGACACAAAAGAACGAAGACCAAATCCAAGCGGATGCACCGAAGACAAACGCCGACCAAGTCCCACGGGATCCGTCGGAGACACACCTCCACACGCCCTCCGATAAGGCTGGACGCACCGCCGGGACGGGGACTAGGCGGGGAGAACATTATTCCATCTTTAGGGAGCCTTCGCCTTCTCGTCCTCCTGAGCAGAACACAAACCCTAAACAGACATACAAAGACACATAAAACGGAGATGAAGCCCTCCTGCCGGCAGGGACCGAGATCCACCACGTCTCCATGGCCTATGGCCACATGAGACGGTAGACCTGCGGCGGCACCGGCAGGAGGCAAGCCGCCCTAATCGCCTTGATTCGCTAGAGCCAGCTGAAGGGGTACGCGTTGTATTCTCTGTGGCTATGATTAACATAGTTACTTTCTTTCTCCTTCATCCAAACATCTCCTCTCTCGATTCTCCCTCCATCTCCTACCCACCAAGGAGCTGCTTCCCTACGCGCTACTGTTGTAAGCTCCTGCGCCCAATGTTCGCACCCCGGTTCAACGTCATCATGTCCCCGTCTACACCGCTCCGATGCAAGTCACTGGTCCCCACTGCGTGTTGCCGTTGCTACGACTAGGCGGCCATGGGGGCTACGACGGCGCTTGTTTGGGGGTGGCCGGCGGTTGCCGTAACCATGTTACGATGACGTCCGGGTGGAGGGGGAGCTACAAACGGTGTCGGGAGGGAGCTGCAAGTGACACGATACATGCTGCAGCGGCGTTGCGACCATGGGAACGGTGAGCTTTTTCTCTTTCTTCCTACCACTGACAAGATGAGATGTTACGACGGGTAAGGTGAGGGGGAAGGTGTCGCAGAACAATTTGACTGCATTTGTCTATTTTTTTTTGCTGGAACCATCCAATTTTTTGTTGGGAACATGAACTTTTTTGCTGGAAACTATATCAATGTTGCTGAAACCATGCAATTTTTTTTTGGAACCATGTTTCTTTTTTGCTGGGAACTATATCAGTGTTTTTGTTGGAAAACATATTGCTTTTGCTAAAACCATGTGTTTTCTTTGTTGGAAACCATATTAATGTTTGTTGGAAACCATGTCATTTTTACTGGAACCATATTATTGTTTGCTGGAACCATATCACTTGTTTGTTGGAACCATGTTTTTTGCCTCAACCACTGTCGACTGTGCTCTGTATGTGTTTTTGCTACAACCGGCCACTGCTACGAGCGGCGAGCCATCCGGCGACAGGGAGGAGGCGAGATGCGGGGGACGACACGACAACAATGACCTCATGCACAGGGGGGTGAGGTTGCGGGGGACGCGGCGTGGAGGAAGACGCGATCTGGACGTGGGCGGAGGTTTTGTGGGGACTGTTACAGGAGCGCGTGAGGTGGAGGAAGAAGTATGCGTTGAATTTGGTAAATACAAAAAGCTCGGCCGGCTAATCAGGCGTACACCGAGAACTAAGACCTTAGCACCCGACAAAAGAAAGCCACTGGCATGTCCATCTGCGAGTGACGGATCCGTGATGTCGAGTGCACGTTTGCCGAGATGTAAGTGTTAGGTGCTCGGCAATATTTTTCTGCATATATGAATTTTTGTACTCGCAGTAAATGGTTGCCAAGCACTCACTGCCCGCAGTCGACAGTTATTTTCGCAGATACATTTTTTCGTACTAGTAAATCTTTGCCTAGCTCTATATCACCCGGACTCAACATAGTTCTTTAGCAGCCTGTTTGGTCAACACTTAGGCAGGGGAATGGGAGTGTTGAACCCGGTAAAAGCTACCACACGTTGGTTCACTAAATTAACCTTGCTCTACAACACCTACTCCCTCTATAAAGAAATATAAAAGTGTTTAGATCACTAAATTAGTCATCTAAACGCTTATAGTATTTCCTTACGGAGGGAGTATATTCCATTCTAGTGGTTAGCACGCCTCCTTCCTATCCTCCGACGTTCTGCTCGTAGCTTACGAGTTCTACCGGTGGGCCAGAACCTGAGTTTGGTTAACACCTGCATATGAGGCATATTTTACCTCGTATGGTCGTTTAAATTCGAAATATATATTTTCGGATGGTATTAAGAAATTTCAGGCTTCACTAAAATTTCCAATAAGCAGTCGGTTTCCAAAAGTCTCGTCCAGAAAAAAAGCATGGTTGGTTGTAAATAAACCAAAAAAAGGAAAACAAACAAATGGGAGGGGGTGGGCTTGTTCTAGGGTGAGATGGCACTTATGTCATATTTAGATGTGACATAATTTGTCACATCTAGATGAGCTCTAGACTGTGCTAAAAAAATAAATGCATACTATTTTTTTTGTTCCTTTGGGCAACCAAGGAAAATATCTAATCGATAAATGTAGGAAAATGTTAATGATTTAACTAAACTTGGACAGGCAAAAACCATGGCGAAAACCATAACTAAATAGCATCGACTCACGTAACAAAGGTGATGCAGGGTGGAACCCTATAGCGTCGATCTTTCACGTTTGGAGTGGATCCTACGGGGAATCACGAAGAACACGCGGAAGCACAAAGGGAAAACACGGGGAAAACGAGAGAGAATCACTCAACCAACAAGGAATCGATCACACAAGTGCTAGATCACCACACACATAAGAGATCCACAAGATCCAAAGTCAACAAAGGTAAGGATACAAAGGAACCATTCTTCTCCAAAAGGAGGCCTTGATGCTCTTCCCTAGAAGGGGTCTTGAATCCGCTTGGGGGATCTTCTCTGAAGAGGTCGTGATCTCCGAGGAGAAGTATCCAAGTGGATGAGCAAAGGCTCTCACACAAATATGAGCTAATCCAATGCTAACCCTAAAACGTAGGTGGAGGGGGAGTATATATAGCCTAAGGGGCGAAGGGGTACATGGGCCTCGGCCCGGATGCATTGCACGCAGGCAGGGGAGGCCGGATGTCCGGGCGACGGGCCGGATGTCCGGGCTTTCCCGAGACGCCGGATGTCCAGGCGCTGGGCCGGATGTCCGGGCTGGCTTGATCCAGCTTCTGGACGTTCTGTGATGTGGCGCCGGATTTCCGGGCTGTCGCGGGGCGCCGGATGTCCGGGGCCTGGCCCGATGTCCGGGCCCTATAGCACTTCGATGGCTGGGCTGCTGCTGTTGTTGACATCTTCAGGGGCCGGATGTCCGGGCCGGGGCCAGATGTCCGGGTCCTGTAGCCTTTCTCCGGTTCCTCTCGTCGTGCTCCTTCATCCTTGTACTTGGGGACTTGTCCATCATTCCGAGCATCTCCGAGAGGGTCTCCTTGGTACCTAGGCATGCGTAGTGTCCTTGCATTAGGTAGCAACCATGTCTCACACGAATGGAAAGGGGAAGCATTTAGGAACGGGTTCACCTTGTGTCCAAAGGCGCATAGTCGAGGTCTCATCTTATGTATTCTTGGGGCTTGGAGAGTAGTCGGAGTGTACATGGGGATGAATATGGGATGCTCCGCATCATATCCCCCCCCCCTTGGGAAAGATCCGACCTCGGATCGTGATCCTCATCACCATGGAAACGGTTGTTGTGGATGGACTTGTAGTTGGACGAAGTTGAAGGCATGGCACAATCCAAGTACTCCAATGTGTCTCCGGAGTGGTATACATGCAAAAGGAGCAAACACAAAGTACACTTGGAAATACAATGGTTAGCGCACACAAAGTGTCCATCATGTAAGAATGAGTCCGTGCGGCAAGATAGTGCGTGGCAAGACACATGATGCTTATCAAGATGATCTAGAATGATATGCAAAGCATTCTTGGGGTAATTAGCATGGTGCACAAAGCGATAAATTCTATCATTGTGCAAAATGATATCATAATGGGATGATGCATCAAAAGCATGAACATGGCAATGGGTGCTCAATATGTATATGTTATCATGCAATTGGTGGTGGACAATATGATCATGATGTATGAATATGCCATCAAGGAAGATCACAACAAATTTGCTAAGGAAGTGAACAAGCTCATATATCATGGATGTCATGGAAATAGATGCAACAAGGCAAGCATAATGTGAGTCAATCCATGCATAGGGTGCAAACTTGTGGTGAGTATGATATGTCCATCGAGCATGACATGTATGAGCACAATCAACAAATATGGAGGTGTTGGTGTACCAATGCTCGATGTCGTGGCAAGAGTGGAGGTTAGAAGGTTCATCCAAGAAGTGCGAGCTCTCCTCAATGTGAAGGTCCAAAGAGCCAAACTCCAATGTCGCTCCTCCATCCAATAGATGTAACATGTACACAACAAGAAGGAAACAACAATGAAAGAGTGACCCATCCAATATGCGTATTTGAGGATGGCTCAAAGAGAAGGAGTTCACCTTATGAATGTTGAAGATGTTGGTGTTGCACATCGTATATGCCTTCACATGATCAAGTTGTCGCATAATGGCACCGCCTTGTGAATCCTCCAAAATGAAAGAACATGACAAACGCTCGGAAAAACAAATGAGGTTAGCGGAAATGCAAAACCTATCATTCGAGTGGTAAGATACCCAACAAGTGTATGCATCATGCTCATTATAAGAAAGTACAAGGGAGTGTGTCATAGTATGGAGGCATATGATGCAAGAACAACCAAGTACAAGAGGCTCAATCGAACACGCATGCATCACAAGTATAGTGTCCAAGTCTCCAAGATCAATAAGCATAGCAAGTTGGCACTCAATACAAGGGGATATGTAAGAGGCAACTAATGGACACAAGAGACAATGATCAAGATATATCATGTGAGAGGCATGAGCATATGTGTCATCAACCCAAGAAAGTGAGTAAGAGTGGAACATGGGTGATGCAACCAAGCAAGCAATCATAGCAATCAAGTCAAGCAAGCTAGTAGTGCGAAGATGCAACATACTAGAGGGAATAATGGCAAGCATGTCATGTGTGCAAATAGTGTGCATGAATATGGACATGACATATCACAAGCATGAAAGCAAGATATGAGTAGAATGGCATGAATGTATTGGTGAGAGGCCATATGTAAGTAGCAATGGGGCGTCATGACTCTCCCAACACAACAAGCATCAATAGTATGGGGCACATGATAAACATGGCAATAGCAACAAGGATCTCCACCAAATATGCAAATACACATAGGGATATCATAATGGTTCATCATGGGTAAATGCAAGCAAGGGTCACAATTGCATGGCAAAGGCATAGGAGCAAGCATATCATGCAATGTGAACACGGTAAAATGAGCATAAGGTGACAAGTGGTAAATGGCCCATAGCCATGCGAGAGCCAAGTAGAAGAGATGCGCGTAGTCCTTGCGCGAAGGGAATGGTGGTAAGGGTAGTCCACGGGATCCCAAGTCATTGTTGCTCTCGAGAGCTCGTTTCGTCAACTCTTGGGATTGAGAGGTTGACAAATATACATGAGTACCTACACAAAACAAAGACAAAGGGAAAATTGTGTGTGTGTGGTAGATGTACACATCATCCATCATGATGCGCACGTGCATGTGTCGGTTAGCACTAAATAGCCAATGCTCAAATAAATGAGATGCGTGATATAGAAACATGTCATCCATCATGATAGGTTTATTATTATGTATAGCATAATGGAGACTCAAATTGTGTAATGCATCATGAGAAATATCTAGAGCATTGTTATTCATGGAATGCATATGGTGTACACTATCATGGGAATCATGCAAAGTATGAAATGCATCAAGATCTCCTAATATGTATGAGGAAACTATGGGGGTCTCCTCATGAGCATGAGTAGCAACATCACATGGAGAATATTGACAACATCCAAAACAATGCATATTTGGAACAATGTGATCATGGCATGACATATTGGATGAATTGCGCAAATCATGTAAAGGAAGCATGGCTATATCATCACATGAAAAACAAAAGCCAATGACCATCATCTCGTCATCTATGCCATAATTGCAAATGGGATTTATTTTAATGGGGCATGCATAGTTACTATGTTGAGATTGTAATGATGCAATATGGGAGATCTCACTCATAGCATATGACAAGTTCAAAGGATTGTCAAACATGACGTGACCAATAGAATTTTCACAAGATATCCTATGAAGCATAGCATCACAACTAGGAAACTCATGCTCATCATCATATTCATCATAAATAGGTAAGTCATGACATGAGGAAGTCACACTAGCATGAAGCATGGGAATAAGTGGATCAACATCATGGGAGCAATCGATGTCAAGATAGTCCACTAGTGGGACAAGAGAAGTACCATCACCTATGTTACCTTTGGAGCATAGCTCATGTGTTGTAGGTGAGGTGTTGAAGATCGTCTCATTGTCATCTTCATCTTGATGGAACCATGTGGGGGTGCATCATCGTCCACCATGGCCATCGGTGTCTCCATTGGAGGAATGGACTCGTCGAGGATAGGCATGTCGTCATGTAGGAGACCTAGCACCAAAGAAGAAAACACACTAGGAGTAGAGGTTAAGTCGTTAGAAATCATAGTGGCCTCACATGCCTTGTCAACTACCTCACTCTCTAAGTGTTGTGGCTCACTAACTCCCTCAAGGGTGCTCTCACTCATATGGTTGGTGGAGTCACTCGAATGGCGCTCAACCTCACATAGGATGTGTGGCATGCTCTCATGTGTGGGGCTAGTGGTGGCCACACTCACCCTCTCATAGGAAATGCTCTCAATGTCACGTATGGTGGAGTCACTCATGTCACTCATGGGGTGGTGGCTCTCCTCACATGGCACTTGGGGCATCTCGACATATGTGGGTGTCGGAGAGATGTAGGTGCAAATGTCTCCATGCTCAACTCCTATCGCCGTGGTCGAAGGGGATGGCCCTTGCTCGACCGTCTTGTCACCGTCTTGGTGTTGGAGGCCCATATGATGTGGCACCTCGTAGCTCGTCTCCATGACCGAAGGGAGTTTCCCATGCTCGGCCATCTTCCTTGGGAGGCTTCCGAAGATGGAAGTGTCGCCCTCGCTCGTAGGTGGTCGCCTTGGACTTGATGAAGTCGATGTAGGCGAACTCATGGGAAGTAGGCGAAGATGCCGTACGTCCAAAGGCAAAGATGCCTTGATAGCACTTGGCGAAGATGCCGAAGTGGTTGTTGTAGCCGTAGCGCCGTCTTGGTAGTGGTCGTCTCACGGTCTTCTTTTGTGCTCTTGAAGCTTGGACTTGGCGTGAAGTAGGGCTTGTTGGGACTTGTGCATTTGCGCTTGTGGAGCATCTTCATGATGATGATGTCGTTGTCGTGCTTGACCTCGTAGTAGATGTCGTTCGTCGTCATCGTGCACATGTTCCTTGGAGGTGACTTGCCATTCATGACGATGTTGATCACGAGCGTGATGGTGGTCGCCATTTAGATGTGGACTTGGACGATTTGCACTTGCATCTTTTTCGCGCTCCGAAGACTTGTGTCTTGAATGTCGCCGCCTTGAGGATGACGAAGGGGAAGAAGACTTGATCAAGGCTCTAATCTCCTCCATCCGTGCATCTTGCTCCTCTTTATGTGCGGAAAGCTTCTTGTCGATGTAGTCCCTTTTCCTTGCTTCGGAGTGGAAAATGTCAATGGAGATGTTCTCGATGCGCTCTTGCAATCTTGATTGTGCGCCTTGCATTTGTCGTTGTAGATCATAGATGGACGCTTTGGAGATGTAGTTGTTCACGCCGTCGTTGTTGTCGTAGACCGGAGAGGAAATGCCTTGCCTATCCATCACAAGACTCGAGCAAATATGAGTGGGAGAAAGAGAAGAACTTATACCAATGTACCTTGACCGATGTTGACAATGAATCAAGTTCACTCAAATGCGGACAATGAAATAGCACTATTGGTACCAATCCTTGTCGGTTCTCACACCTACACAAGTAAGGCTTATAGTGGAGCTCGGTGAGGATAGTGGCACAAAAATTTAATGCAAAATGTTAGCAAGAGCCAATAATGTTGAAAGAGATTCACAAATTTGCAAGTGAAACAAATGGACCAATAGCAATATGGGTGGCACACGGAAACGCACACACGGATGGATAAACGGGGTCGTGCAACCAAGGAATGAGCACAAAATGTGAAATCCACGGAAAACGCTCGTGTTGCACAACTCAAGAGAGACGCTAGCACGATTGCTCTATAGGCAGATACGACACTTGTGCACAACCTATAAGATGCAAAATGGATAAACTTCTATCCCAAGTATGCTATGTATGTATGGTTCCCGGTGTTTCTCTCAAGATGATCCAAGATGATCGGATATGACAATCTTATATGCAATGTGGTATGATGCTATGGCACTTGCTTACAAGCTTCTTTGCTCTTTCTCTTTTGCTTAAAAGCTTTTTTTTTCTATGACCACTTTTGCACAATGCACAAACCAAGATAGCAATTGTGTATATGCGGGAACAAACTTGTGACACAAGATATGATACCAATATGATATGGTATGTATGCAATGGATGGTGTAGATCACTAATGTGCACAAGTAACGTTGCCGGCAATACTCAAATGGCTAGTCTCGATAGGCAAGTAACGCAAAAGTAAGGCTAGGGGTTAACAATGGGTATACCACGATACCAAGATGATATGGAGGTTACCGTTCAGTGATGATGAGTAGCGGTGTTCTTGATGTAGATACCAAGATGATGGAGTCTCGTCCCTAAGTAGCCGAAACACCTTAGGAAACGGAAAAACCGCGAACTCAAAATCTCACACGTCAAATGTCAAAATGGTGGTAGCGGAAAAACGGTGGTGGTTTGCACTTGGCAATGCGGAAGTGAAATGATGGGCTATACACGTGTCAAAGTTGAAGTTGCCGTCCCTAAGTAGCCTAAACACCTTAGGAGACACAAACCACAACTCGAAAAAGCTCAAACAACAATTGGGTTAAGTTGGGTTGTCGGAAGTGTATGGTGGGCAAGACTATGCGGAAGTTATGTTGGTGGTGGTGGTTGATGAAGAAGCAACCGTCCCTAAGTAGCCGAAACACCTTAGGAGACTCGAATCACTACTCAAGCAACCACTAATGCTATATGGGTCAAAATGGGTTAGGTTGCGGAAGTCGGTGGTGGTTATGCGGATGATATGGTGGAGGGCCTAGGCAAACTTGCCAAATTTTGAAAATTTGATGGAGTCAAATGGTGTTGGTGTTATTTTTGTGGTATGGAGAATGTCAATAGCTTCAAAACGAGCTAAAGAACGTCAAAATCGGACTCCGGATGAATTAGTTATGGCCGAAACGGTGAAACGGGGAGGCTGAAATTTACAGGGGCCGGACATCCGGGGGTCGGGCCGGATTTCCGGGACCTGATGTCCAGAACCGGGCGCGAAATTGCGCTCCAGGAGCCGGATGCCCGGGCTAATGGCCGGGTTTCCGGGCTGGCCGGATGTCCGGGGGTCGGGCCGGATGTCCGGGCTCCAAATCCGAGGATGAACTCAAGGAACTCGATTTTGGGGCGGAAATTTGAGATTTCGGGGTCAAAATTGGAGAGACTTTGTAGATGGAAAGTGGGGAAACTTGGGGAGATGCTAGATCCACTTGAAACCAAGCAAATCCATGGATCAAAATCAACAAAACATCATCAAACCAACAAATCACAAAAAAATTTGGGGGCTATTTTTGTTGGGGATTTTCGGATTTAAGACGAAATCAACAAAATCAAGCTAGAAAAAGAGGGGTAGGGGCTCCAAAAACGTGATCAACGTGGCTCATGATACCATATGATGTAGGGTGGAACCCTATAGCGTCGATCTTTCACGTTTGGAGTGGATCCTACGGGGAATCACGAAGAACATGCGGAAGCACAAAGGAAAAACACGGGGAAAACGAGAGAGAATCACTCAACCAACAAGGAATCGATCACACAAGTGCTAGATCACCACACACATAAGAGATCCACAAGATCGAAAGTCAACAAAGGTAAGGATACAAAGGAACCGTTCTTCTCCAAAAGGAGGCCTTGATGTTCTTCCCTAGAAGGGGTCTTGAATCCGCTTGGGGGATCTTCTCCGAAGAGGTCGTGATCTCCGAGGAGAAGTATCCAAGTGGATGAGCAAAGGCTTTCACACAAATATGAGCTAATCCAATGCTAACCCTAAAACGTAGGTGGAGGGGGAGTATATATAGCCTAAGGGGCGAAGGGGTACATGGGCCTCGGCCCGGATGCATTGCACGCAGGCAGGGGAGGCCGGATGTCTGGGCGACGGGCCAGATGTCCGGGCTTTCCCGAGACGCCGGATGTTCGGGCGCTGGGCCGGATGTCCGGGCTGGCTTGATCCAGCTTCTGGACGTTCTGTGATGTGGCGCCGGATTTCCGGGCTGGCGCCGGATGTCCGGGGCCTGGCCGGATGTCCGGGCCCTGTAGCACTTCGATGGCTGGGCTACTGCTGTTGTTGACATCTTCAGGGGCCGGATGTCCGGGCCGGGGCCAGATGTCTGGGTCCTGTAGCCTTTCTCCGGTTCCTCTCGTCGTGCTCCTTCATCCTTGTACTTGGGGACTTGTCCATCATTCCGAGCATCTCCGAGAGGGTCTCCTTGGTACCTAGGCATGCGTAGTGTCCTTGCATTAGGTAGCAACCATGTCTCACATGAATGGAAAGAGGAAGCATTTAGGAACGGGTTCACCTTGTGTCCAATGGCGCATAGTCGAGGTCTCATCTTATGTATCCTTAGGGCTTGGAGAGTAGTCGGAATGTACATGGGGATGAATGTGGGATGCTCCGCATCAAAAGGGATGAACGCCTTGTCTCTAATGGTGTACATGCCAGAGTCGCTGAGAGGTGCCACTCGTAGAGTTTCTCTAGGAAGTAGATACAATCTTATCAAACTCCATGACCGGCGGGCAAAGATTTGGAGCACGACCTGCTCACAAAGAGCACTAGGCCGTCTAGACAGCAATCAAACTTCTTCCACCGGCCTTCGCTTAGGTCTCTGCCTCCCAGACCTGCAAACAGAAACTCCTTCTACCTTCCGGAAAGCAGGGCGTTGGCTTGATATAGTAGTTACTAGCATAGCCCGCGCGGCGACACGCCGCGCCCCGTTGATACGGTACTTGTGTGTATGTTATTTTTGACACATGTGATGTAAATCCTAGTGTATATTGCTATATGATGTATGAATATTGCCTTGCCAATTGCTTCTGCTGAGAGGTCACCTGTTGGACTCCCATGTTAGACTGCCAATATTTGGCCTGAATCCATTCTTGCATCGTAAATAGGCTTCTCTTTGCAACGACCTCAAAAGTTTGGTAGTTTTGGTTGTTTTTTTAGGGGTGGTAGTTTTGGTCGTCGATGACCATGTTGTAGCGTTACTTCTGCTAGCTGGTGTACCGATGAATGTAGCTTTCTGTTGTTCATGCTGGGCTGGTTGACATGGGAGGTCTACCATTACCCAGGCTTCTATGGTGTCATGAGGTCGTGTCTAGTGGTCATAGCCATGGATCTGCAGTTTGGCTTTGAGACTGACTACCTCACATAGAAAGCAATGCGACATGTAGATCACCGATTATCCTCTATCATGCATAAATGTAAGTGATCATAACTTCGAAGATGTTGTAAACATTTCTCTTCAAAGTGCCGAGGAAATTATCAGTTCATGAACAACAGCTATTTATTTTCTCGTCGAATTGTACAAACACAAATAGTACTCACTTTCTTCCAAGCGATGACGCGTAAGACACCCTAACATACTGCACGTGGTTAAGAGTTAATTAGGAGGTATCCAGTATCTCATATCAAAGTCCTAGGAAAAGTCCAGGAGGCACAGCTAATTAATCATGATTCTTCCATGGTCGATGAAGGTCTCACGTCAAACAAAACTAAGATGACCTGAAGACGGCAAGAAGGAACGTTTCTTTGTAGGATGAATACAGCTACAATACAAACTGTATTTAGTGGTACAGTATGTACTGTATTACATAACTAAAAATAAACTAAGTATGCATTCTTTCAGGTCAAGCTTTGCCGCTGCCAACTACTGTCATCGCCAGCAGCACCTGCTCCAAAGAACATCCGGTCAGTCTACAACATAATTGCATCGTAGGGAATTAACAACCTATAGTGTAACATAGAATTTTTAAAGAACACACTACCTCCAACGCTACACAGTGTATTCCAGATTGAACCATGTGAGCAAAGCTTTGATGAATACATCAAATATTTCCTCCTCAATATCGACACCATTGAAAATCTATTTTGCAATTTCCTCGTTAGATATGACCCAATCATCTGCTAATTTTTTCACGCCCACCTCCACGGCAAAACTCATCACTGCACTCCTGATGTTTGGCACTACATGTTCACCAATTTTCTGCTAATCGAATACATGCCCTGAGAAAGAACACTTATATATACCCCCGCCGTCCGAAATTACTTGCGGAAATGGCTCTTCACTTTGTCTGTCAGGCTTTGCACCTTCATCAACTCCTTTTGATCTGCTTTGGAGTAGGAACTGCAATCATGTCAAGAAAACACAATCATGTAAGCCTCAATAATTTGATGCTTATGTCTCTATGAATGAAATTTATTAATTGCTAGTTTGCTACATGTAGTACGTGTTCCTGATCTTATATCTAGAAATTGGAGAAAATTGTATTTCAGAAACTCTCGCCTTGGGGCCATCGTGTTGGTGCAGGCCAATGACGAACCGTCGGTGCAGCTCCGGCGATCAACAACACCGCACCTTCCTCGCTTGCCGCTGCTTTTGTGTTGTGTGCTGCGAGCCTGCGACTGAGACTGGAGGCTAGGAAAAGGAACAGCCGGTGCGGACGGATGCAGCCCTCGCCGCTTCTTGCAAACCCACAAACTAACAGCGGCTTTCAAAGATCGCCGCTAGTAGCAGCCGGAGAGGTCTTGATCGTCGCATCCCCGAGCCTTGTCATCCTTCCTCAAACTCGCGGTATAACGCCAAGCGCCGAGACAATCGCCAACACCAGATTTGTTATGTGAAGTTTTTCTGAAATAGGGCTTCACTTGCACAGTTGTTTTTTTTGAAAAGGGGAATTACCCCAGCCTCTGCATCAAGGATGATGCATACGGCTCATATTATTAAAACGGAAAATCCAGTATCATGGTCTCTCCCAAATATTACAATCATCATAACAAGCTGAAATAAGGATAAAGGCCCAAAGCCACAACCGGCTGGCAAAACAAATAGGAGCACTACATGCCTATCCTATTACATGACCGCCATCCAAACCGGTTGAAAATATCCCGAGCTACCATCTCCCATCGGATAGACGCAGTAACCAAACGCTCCCTGGCCTCCGTCGGAGTGAGTAGCGACCACATACGGATGAACGCCGTGGCCCTGAAGATAACCTGCAAAAAGTGAAAGTTTGTTGATCGGTTAAAGACTAAGTCGTTTCTGCAGTTCCATATTGCCCACAAAAGCGCACAAACGCCAACCCGAATGTGCCTTGCAATGTCATAGTCTACCCCGTGAAGCCATGTTCCAAATAACATGCTAATCGAGGTAGGCTGATTAATATTAAACGCAATATGAACCGACCGCCAGAGGATCTTAGCCAAAGGACACTCTAGAAAAAGGTGCTTAATGGTTTCATTATGGTCACAAAAACTACACCGAGACGAGCCCACCCAATTACGTTTTGTAAGGTTATCCTTAGTCAAAATGACATGTTTATGTACAAACCACATAAACACTTTGATACGTAAGGGTACCTTCACTTTCCAAACATGTAAAGATGAAGGGATGACGGAAGAGTTGATGACATCCAGGTACATTGATTTGACCGAGAACAGCCCGTTCTTAGTAAGTTTCCAATGCAACTGATCTGGCTGTTGAGAAAGCCGGACATCCATTAGGCGTCGTACAAGATGGAGCCAGGCTTCCCAACGATTTCCAACAAGCGTCCGTCTAAAACTTATATTGAGGGGAACGGATTGTAAAACATCAGCAACATAAGCGTCTCTTCGTTGAACAATGTTATACAAAGATGGATATTGTAGTGCTAGTGGAGTGTCCCCAAGCCACGTATCCTCCCAAAACCTCGTCGTTGTGCCATTCCCAACAATAAACTTAGATCTGTTGAAAAAGAGTTGCTTAACTCTCATCAAACCCTTCCAGAAAGGTGAGTCTGAAGGCCTCACATTCACCTGGGCCAACATTTTAGCAAATAGGTACTTATTGCGCAAAATTTGAGCCCAAGTGGCCTCCGTCTCAGATGATAGCTTAAAAAGCCACTTGCTAAGTAGACATATGTTTTTGACTTCCAGGTTTTCTATACCGAGGCCACCCTGGTCCTTAGGTCTGCAGATGATGTCCCACTTCGCAAGTCTATACTTTCGTTTAAGCTCATCAATTTGCCAGAAGAATCTAGATCGATAGAAATCTAACCTTTTCCTAACTCCGACTGGAACTATGAAAAAGGATAATAGAAACATCGGCATACTAGTTAGGACCGAATTAATCAAAATTAATCGACCTCCGTATGACATGAGCTTTCCTTTCCAACAGCTCAGTTTCTTTTCAAACCGATCCTCAAGACATTTCCACTCTAAATTAGACAGCTTACGATGATGAATGGGTATACCTAAATACGAGAACGGTAAAGAACCCAATTCACATCCAAACAATTGTTGATATGATTCCGTTAAATCATGGCTCTTCCAAAGCAAAACAATTCGCTCTTGTGGAAGTTGATTTTAAGCCCAGACAATTGTTCAAATAAGCAAAGCAGCAGTTTCATGTTTCTTGCTTTCGCCAAGTCATGCTCCATAAAAATGATTGTATCATCAGCATACTGAAGAATGGACAGCCCGCCTTCAACTAGATGTGGCACCAGGCCACCTACCTGTCCCACATCCTTTGCCCGACCTATTAAAATAGTGAGCATATCAGCTACTATGTTAAACAGAATCGGTGACATAGGGTCTCCTTGCCGCAGGCCCTTGTGTGTTTGGAAATAGTGACCAACATCATCATTCACCTTTATCCCGACACTCCCTTTTCGCGTAAAGGAATCAACCTGAGTTCTCCATTCCGGATGGAAACCTTTCATACGCAACGATTGTTGAAGGAAAGGCCACTTGACTTTATCATAAGCTTTTTCAAAATCCACTTTAAAAACTACACCATCAAGTTTTTGGAGTGAATCTCATGGAGCGTTTCATGCAGAACCACAACCCCTTCCAGGATGTTTCTGTCCGGCATGAAAGCAGTTTGGGAAGGCTGAACTACTGAATGAGCTATCTGTGTGAGCCTATTCGTCCCTACCTTGGTGAAGATTTTAAAACTCACGTTAAGCAGACATATGGGTCGAAACTGCTCAATCCGAACAGCCTCCGTCTTCTTAGGAAGTAGAGTTATCGTCCCAAAATTCAACTTAAACAATTGAAGCTGTCCTTCAAAAAGCTCTTGAAACAAGGGCATCAAATCTCCCTTGATAAAAGGCCAGCACCTCTTATAAAACTCTGCCGGGAACCCGTCCGGTCCCGGAGCTTTATTATTCTCCATCTGAGTAATCGCCTCAAACACCTCTTTCTCCGAGAACGGAGCCGTCAAAATTTCATTCTCGGCAGTCTCTAGTTGAGGCACATCCTCAACCCTAGACTCATCCATCGACACGAAAGTTTCTCTCGGGGAACCAAACAAATGCTTATAATAATTGGTAATGTACTCTTTGAGATTATCTTGGCCAACTATTGTCCCCTCATCTTGTTCTAGTTGAAAGATTCTCTTTTTTCTATGTTTCCCATTAGCGATCAAGTGAAAGAATTGAGTGTTATCCTCGCCTTCTACGATCTTGCGAACCTTTGCTCACAATGCCCACTTCAATTCCTCTTCACGAAGGAGCTTCTTAAGCTGCATCTCTGCATCTATCTTCATTTCCAACTCATTGGAATCCAAGATAGAGATTTCTGCTTTAGCTTCGAAATGTTGAATAAGGAGAAGGAGCCTCTCCTTCTCCACTCTATAAATCCCATGCGTGTGTTTAGCCCATCCGCGAAGGAACCGTCGGAGATGACGAATCTTGGATTGCCACCTATCAATATGCGTCCTCCCACCCGAGTCCTTAGCCCACTATCTGGCTACCATCTCGAGGAACCCTTCTCGCTCAAACCATGCAAGTTCAAACGAGAAAATGTTCTTGTTACCCACGAAATTTTGAGTCCCAGAGTCGACTAGTAACGGTGTATGATCCGAGACTCCTCGGGTCAAAGCTTGCACCGTTACCAACGGAAACTTCTGTTCCCATTCGACACTAGCTAACACACGGTCCAACTTCTCAAAGGTCGGAATCGGTAAAGAATTCGCCCAAGTAAACTTCCTCCCCGAGAGCTCGATCTCTCTGAGATCCAAACTTTCGATAATCGTATTGAACATAAACGGCCATCGACCGTCAAAGTTAGCATTATTCTTGTCCTCTTGCCTTCTGATAATGTTGAAGTCCCCGCCCACTAATAGGGGTAATTGCTCATTACCACAGATGCGCACCAGATCCGCCAAAAAATCTGGTTTGAGCTCTGGTTGAGCAGCACCATAAACTGCCACCAAAACCCAATCAAACCCATCCGCCTTAGTTCTGACTCTAAACTTAACAGCAAACTCGCCCATGACTACACTCCGGACTTCCAACGTATCACACTTCACCCCAAGTAAGACCCCGCTAGATCTTCCTCGAGGTGGGAGACAATGCCAATCAAAGTCTACCCCCCCGGACAGATTTGCAAGAAATTGAGATGTGAAGTTGCTTCTTCCAGTCTCGGACAAAGCAATAAAATCTAAATTATAATCAATTGACGCATCCGCTAGAAACCTCCTTTTAGCCAAGTCTCTAAGACCTCTGCTATTCCAGAAAATGCCTTTCATAGGTCATCATGAAATTTTTTGACCGTACGGATTCTAGCACTCCTACGCACAGCGGACACTGGATAGACCTTTCGCTTCCATGTCCGCTTAGGCTTAGTTTGACCAAAAGTCATATCCCCACCCTCCTTCTCCGCATCAACCACTAAGGGCTCTACGTGAAGAGATTGCGGAGGATTGGAATCATCCTCTGTCTCTAAACCAGCAGGGTCAAGATCGGCACACATGTCATCTAGAACCCTCACCCCAAGCGCATCAATCTCCGAATCATTCATAGGTTTAACCGAAGCTATGTGACGAATCATATCTACCGCACGCTCAGCTTCCAAATCAAGAATGTCATTAACTGATTTGGCTACTTGAAGATCATCATTACCAAGTGAAATTCCTAATTGATTTGCATTATGAATGATTTCAGTATCAGAAAAATGCAAAATGGAATTTGACTTAATAACAGACATACCAGTGGAGGTCTGGACGTTCTGCAACTTGGCAGCCCTCAATGCACACCGAAGCTGAATATCATCGACGTCCGGCTGCTCCTGCAGCCTCCCGCTGATCCGCCCCCCCTGGGCAGCAAAGTCCGGGATACCTCCAAAGGCGATGACCTCCTCTCGAGAGGCCGCACAAGGGGACGGGCCGCCCGCCCATCCCCCCATACCGGCGTCTCTGGCCGCGGGTAAAGGCGAGGAAGACCGCCGTGGCGACACCGGCCGCCCGTCCACGGGTGACCCTCTAGCAATAGTCACGGGAAGCGCGCCCTGGCCACTCACCGGAGAGGAGGCCGAAGCTGCTGTTGCAGCACCCAGCCCACCTCGATCATGGGCCGGTGAGCCGAGCCCGACCTGCTCAGCCCCACAGGCGACCATACGAGGTGATGACGCCCCCGCAGGCGACCCTCGCAGCAGGGCACCAGCCGCCTCAGATGCAGCAGAGGGTGTGCGGGCCTTGAGTCCCGCCGAAGAATGAGCTGGCAAAGTAGGGGAGGTCCTAACCACACTCCCATACAGCTCCTCTGAATCGTCCCGGGGAGTCGTCACCACCTGCCGAGGCACCGGTGGCGACGGAGAAGAGCGCACCTCCGTCATATCTACTCCTCCCAGGCCATCAACGCACACAGCCTCCGAGATCACGGGAGGCTCATGCTCTGACGGGTCATCCAAATCAACACGATCACTCCAAAGACGAGGGGGTGCTGAAAACGCCCCAACAGAACCCAGCTGAAGCATCGTGGATGGTGCAGAAACCGGCGATTTCCCCTGAGCCGACTCCGCCGGCTTAGACGGATCCGCGGGCTTGGCACTCCTGTCACCCTCACTAGGTGCGTCATCACCCTG
Source organism: Aegilops speltoides (assembly GCA_021437245.1). Classification (NCBI taxonomy): domain Eukaryota; kingdom Viridiplantae; phylum Streptophyta; class Magnoliopsida; order Poales; family Poaceae; genus Aegilops; species Aegilops speltoides. The sequence goes on from CM038147.1 coordinate 55,269,330, forward strand.
GTTTCCAGAAGCGCCTCCCCCCTCGGAGGTATCCATGGGAAGCACCTCCTCAAAATCCTGAAACAAGTCCGGGTCCTCATACTCAACATTCAGCATATAAGCAATACCCTCATGGCACCATCTGACAACGTCCGGCAAGAACTGAATGTTAACCACACTAACCAACAGGCGGGCCACCCCGTGAGCACGAGTGAATGGCATATCAACCTGCTCTGTCTTACCAAGCAAGGACCCCAAGCTCCATGTGACAAAGAAATCATCCAGGGGCTCTGAGGGTGCCCCCGAAAAACGAACCCAAATCTGTGTGAGAGGAGTGCCCTGTGGCTCCTTCTTTTTCCACTCGTCGAACTGTAACACAAAGCTAGTTCCTGTCACCCGACTCATCCCAAACTTAAGAATCCTCTTCTGATCCTCTTTAGAAGGGAAATCAACTTTGTAAGAGTTGTCCGAAAGTTTCAGCAAAGACCATTTGAAATTCCCCGGTGCCAACTCCCTCAACTGCTGGATAATCTGTGCTTCAGTGAGAGGACCGGTGACCACCTTAACCACCCCAGGGAAGGAGGTTTCAACGACAGGAGCCACCGGAGGCACGTACGGTGACTCAAAAAACATCAACTCCGAGCAGCAAAGTCCATAAATATTAAGTGTCGGCTTGGGGCCTAGGAGAAGCGGACACTCAGCCGCCACATGATTAGGCTTCCGACAAATCTCACATAAGTGACCCGTCTCCCCGCACCGGAAACAGACAAGTTTTTTCTTCTTAGCCGCCCACTTGGACAGCTTATCACCTCCGGCCTTCTCTGAACCCTTGTCAGACCCTGTTTCCTCCTGTTGCTCAGTCATCGGCACCGCCACATCGGCGAAAGCCTTAGCTGTCTCCACCACAACCTGGTCAAGAGCCGCACCATCAGTGGACATCTCAGTATCAGTTGGAACTGTGACCCCAGGTAGGTACCGTGGAGGGCGCCGGTAGCCACCACGACCACCACGGAAGCGGCCCCGGAAACGGTTCGGTCCAACCGCCCCCTCAACGAAGTTCCCCGGCGGCCCTTGAAAACCACGTCCGGCATTGCCATGATCAGTCCAGGCATAACCTCGCCCACCACCGGTAGACGAAGAACCCCGATGAAGCCCTTGTCCATAAGCATCGTAGCCATCATCGCCCCACTGTCCGCGAGGGGGGTTGCGACTGTCCCCCGCAAATGCACCCGTCCCACGGCCGGCTGCACCGGCGGTGGCACCTCCTCGTCCGGCCGCCATCTGACGAGGCCATGGCCGCTGCGTCGGCGGCTGCGCGGCCCCATGAGTGGGCGGCGCGGCAGCTCTGGCGGCAGTCGTCGCCACAGGTGTGGCCCCAGCAGCCCTTGCCGTGGCCGCCGCAGCCGGCGTTGGCGCTGCAGCCGCAGCCACCGACTGCCCAGCCGCCGCAGAACCACCCTGCGCAGCCCTCGCGGTCGGCTTCGCCGGCGGCGGACCAGAGGCCGGAGGCGGTGCCTTGGGCGGCATGACAGCCTCGCCGGCAACCTCCCGACCGGTAGGACAGAACAAAATCTCCCGCCTGGTTCTTCGAACAACGGCAGCGGGAAAACCTACTGCACCGCGGCGGCGAACCCTAGCAGCGCTTCGAGAAAGAGGCGATGGACGTGCATGGGAAATCTCCCGATCCGTAGCCAGCCCGATCCTCTCGATGGCCACCGGTTTTGCCTGGGTCCGAGACCCCGCTAATCCCGGCCCAAACTGAAAATTAGACCCAAGGGCCAACTGCTCGCAAGTGGATGGGCCCTCAACGACCGGCCCATTGGCGGAAATCAAGGAGTTCAAACGAGCGACCCGATCTGCCTTGATTTCGCCCGATCTGTCGACCGCCGGCGCCGGCGCCTGCGCCGCCGACGATCGCCGATTTTTTTTTCCTCTTCACAACTTTCCAAGAACTTTCAGTTAAGAAATCGGACAAAGTAAGTTTTGGCAAAAGTACCTTAGGAATCGGACCCTTCCACGGACGAACCGCCATAGCCGCCGTTCGTCGATGTACAATGCGCCTGAGGATCTCGATGTTGTCCGCTGGTCCCAACCCTTGGCGCGCTGGATCGTCGATAGGAACAACGCCATCAACAATCGCCGCCACTTCGTCCTCCGAGTAGCCTGGATCGAACGCTTCACAGATGACCGACGACGGCGTCGGTGAGTAGAGTTCCGGCGAGATGGAGCATTCCTCGGCGTCGTCGTCAGAGTCCGCGAGTGCCCAAAACCGTCCCCCTACGCGCCCTCCACCAGCGGCGATCACCGGCGGCAGGAGCGCTGTGGACGCCACGGGCGTCGCCCGTGCTGCCCGCATCGCCTATCGCCTATCGCCTATCGCCGTGCTTCCCACCTTCTTTTGGTATACCTTCTTGTGTTGTCATATAAGCTGAACCGTACAACATAATTTGTAAAGCATGCAGACCGTAGTTCACAAATGAATCTTGAAAAGGAAAAAAGAACTCGTGCACATCAATCAACAACAAATACCACTGAATTACGGTTAAGTGGATCCATCCTCTTGAAAGTGAATGAGCACGCATCCGAGGAACCGAGGCGATGGTGAATATACCTGCGGCCGCTTGCCTGGAGCTGCGCCGTTGCCCAACTGGTGAGGACGTAGTTGCGTCTCTTGGACGGGCAGCCGAACGGGGAACGGAAGCCGACGGTGACCGCGTCACACACCAGTGGAAAGGCGGCTCGCACATGTCTGTCGTGGCCGCCGCCTCGCAGCCGGTGCAAGGGGAGGAGCCGGCAGGCCAGAGTGTCGTCCATGGGTTGTCAAGGAGCAGCGGGAGTAGGTACCTACGTGTCCGCACAAATCATGTACCTCACCATCCTCTCGTGCTGCCGCTGGAGCTCCTGGTGCCGCGCCTCGAAGCCCCACGGGCCGAACAACACCTGTGAGCCTCTAGCAAAGGGACCCGACGCCGGCGGCCAAGGACGGCAGGTCCTTCGATGGGAGACGTTTGAGGTTGGCCTCCTCGGATGAAGGCCGCAACATCAGCAATGCCTGCACCCCCGCGGCCTTCCTGACGCGCTTGGAGCGGCCCACGCGGTGGTTACCGCACGAGGGGCGGAGTATGGCGAGGATGTAGCAGCCGACTCTCGCTCGCATGGCGCACGCTGCACGAGGAGCCAAGCGAGGCCAGGACGTAGTAGTCGGCTCCTTCCCGCGAGACAATTCTTATATATAGCCATGTACGGCGGTGCAGTGAGCGCACGGGACCTTAAGGGAAGGCGGTAGATGCATGCGGCAACGGCACCGATAAGAAGAACCAGCGTCCTCTAGATTACACGACCGAAGCGGCAGGGATTTCTTTACAGTAAAAGCGGACCGACTACGCACACCACCACACGTGGATCGTAAAGAAACAGCCTTGCAGAGCGACATGCGGCCTAGAAAGAGAAAGAAGCCCGCCCATGCAAACAACACAGAACCGCCCGACAACGACAGAAGTGGAAGCCAGCGCCGAATACCAACGGAAAGCGACGTGAGAACTGCGCCAACAGCGGCACGACCAGATCTACCGATAGCGACATACACGGAACCCAACGGCGAATACCCAATAGAAATCAAAGGAAGCAGAACGACCATGCCAGGCTACCGCACATCCAACAAAAAACGCTACGCCAACCAAGACTATGGCCACACCCGTTGAAGAAATTTGAATCAAATAACTGAACACACCACTCATTTCTACCCCGCCGTGTACCAAAAAAATACCACGCGCCACAACTCCAACTTACCGTGGGTCACTTTCATCCAAATGGATCAATCTCATGGCGAAAACCTTGCCTGCAATAGAGGCTTGGGTCGTATCGATTTCTTCTATTGTACCGTCTCAATCTATTGAAGAAATTACTACTGATAAAGGAGGCTCTTTGCAAGATCACTTTATCCGTAAATGAACAACTAAGAATTGCAATATTGGAAAAAATAATCACAAAACTCCCCTCATTAGACCGAATATGTATACACAAGTAATTAATGCATCCATGCATGTTTTTAGTTTCTGTATATTGTCTGAAATACGGATCATATAAGCTATATGACATGTCTAGGTCTAATACTACAAAAATGAGTCCAACTAATTAAGCATGCACATGTATGTGTCAATACTACAAGGCAAAGTCATTCGTGTTTCTAACAAAATGAGTCAGCTATTGAAACTAGAGGGACGTGCAAATAAATATTAATTAAACGAAACACATCGAGCAAAACATTTTGGTAAACAATATGAAGTCCCTAGGATGTAAAATTCAAGACACGGTTAGAAATTATACATGTAGATGTAGACTAGCTAATCTCCATCGCTTCTATATATTTTAAAAAAAATAAGATTTCATATTTCACTTTTCTTCCCATCATCCAACCTTCCTCGTATGATAATAAACCACATTAATTACTTAACTTCTGAAGCAATTTCACTTTCATTTACTTACCAAACTTCTCATCAAACTATAAGATAAATCACGGACAGGATTTGATAAACATTTATTTACACAATCGCATTAGTATGTGAACGTAAATCACAAGCTAACATACTAAATATTTATACCCTGTTGCAACGTACAAAAATGCATACGATTATTTTTTGGACCATTGGACAAGCAACTAGGAAAACAACTTGTACTAAATGATAATAAATGCTAGCACATGTTGATGACTTAATTAAACTTGTACATGAAAAAACCATGATGGAAACAGCCCGCTCTTCCACGGCAACACTTCCCAATATTAGGTTTTTTTCCCATCCAAGGTGTATCTTAATGTTTCATTGTGTATCAGCAAACCCGATAAAAAATGCATTTTTATGACACATCCACGTGGAGACCCTTATTCATCATCGTACTTCAGCGATAGCTATGTAGGGGTGAATATTACAACGGTAAGATATGCATACTTCACTATTATTTGCTGTACTAGTGGTGAATCGTAATCCTCGAGAACGCCTTTATCCCTACTCTAGTTTTTTCCATTACTCTCTGTAGAGAGACAAGATATGGGCTGTGCAATCGCGATGTATTGATCGGTGCACCAGGCACGTATATATAAGTACAGAGGTGGGCCACGACCTCAACTATACAAGGAAAACAGAAGGTGGGCCCTACACACACATATACACGTACACAATATACTCAACACCCCCATGATCGAAGCGGCGCCAAGTGACGCAGAGATCGAACGAAACTCCTCAAAGGTGAAAGTCGGCAGTCCTTCGTCATCACATCAGCGACTGGCGAAAGCGATCGGCACATGGAGAACCGCATGCGCCCAAGAGCCACTGCTCGCCGCGCACGAAGTGAATATCCAGCTCGATGTGTTTCGTCCGGCGATGATGAACGGGTTGGCGGAGAGGTACACCGCAGAGGCGTTGTCGCAGATGAACAACCGTAGCTCGGGAGACATCGTGATGTAGCTCTCGGCAATCGAAGCCGGTGCACTCGGCGACTGCGTTGGCCACAGCTCGGTACTCAGCCTCGGCGCTAGAGTGCGAAACCGTGGGTTGTCGCTTGGACGACCACGAGACGAGCGAATGACCGAGGTAGACGCAGTAGCCAGAGGTGGACCGGCGAGTGTCGGGCAGCCGCCCGATCGCATCGGAGTAGGCCACCATCTCCAAAGAAGCGGACGCCGTGAGTGTCAACAAGGGACATCGTGCAGCGGATGTAGCGGCGATCCGCTTCACGAGAGTCGATGAGAGTCACGAGGCGTGCATGTGGAGACACACTGCTGGACAGCATCTTGAAGATCGGTCGGGTGAGAGTCAGGCATCAAGAGCGCCGACAATAGACCGGTAGAATGGAGCATCCGACGCAGCGAACCCTCAAGAGCAGAGACCTTGGCCTTCGTGTCAGCAGGAGTAGCAACCGGATGGCGATTGAGCATGCTCGCGCTCAAGAAGCTCATGGGCATACTTACATTGATGAAGAAAGAAGCCGTCCGGCGCCGAACGACCTCAATGCCAAGGAAGTAATGGAGAGCACCCAAATCCTTGATAGCGAACTCGTCACGCAGCCGCAGAGTGATCTCGCGAAGAACGGCTGCGGAGGAGGCTGTCGAGGATGATGTCGTCGACGAGAGCAGCAAATATGCGGTGGTGTCACCGTGGCGATAGACAAGCAGTGAGGCGTCCGGCGAGTGACGCTGAAGCCCAATGTCGAAGAAACCCGGCGATCCGCTGGTACCAGCGCGAGGTGCTGCTTGAGCCCGTAAAGAGAGCGCGACAGCGAGTACTGCGTGGCGGGCAAGGAGGCGTCGGCGAAACCGTGGGTTGCTCACAAAACACCTGCTCCTCAAGATGGCCGTGGAGGAAGGCGTTGGAGACATCCATCGGTGAACGGGCCAGCCGCGAGACGGCGAAGCTGGAGGACAGTCGGATCGTGCCGGTTTGACAACCGGGCAACGTCTCCGTGAAGTCGACTCAGCCGCTGTTGGCGGAAACCGCGACCACCCAGCGAGCCTTATAGCGCTCAAGTGAACCGTCTGAGCGGGTCTTATGACGAAAGACCCACTTGCCGGTGATGAGCGTTGGCGCGAGGAGGCCGGGCACCGAGTCAGTGCGGTTCGGCTGGAGAGCGTCGAACTCTTCTGCATCGCCGCAAGCCGTGAGGATCACGAGGGCGCGCGGGCGACGCAGAATGGGTGACGGCTCGCGGCGAGGCGGCGAGGCGTACTCATCACGCGAGTACCGGAGGCTCGGGCAGTGAATGCCAGACGAGCTCGGGTGACAGGCGGACGGGCCGCGGGGCGGGCGAAGTCGGGCGGGGTTGGCGGCGAGGAGGCAGCGCCGAGGTGGCCGACGAGGAGGCGGCCGACCAGCTGGCGCCGAGGCCGGCGAGGCGGCGGGCGAAGGGGCGGGCGAGGCGGCGGGCGGCGAGGCCGGGCGAGGCGGCCGACGGCGAGGCCGGGCGAGGCGGCCGGGAGGCAGCCGTGATCGCGGGCGGCGGCGAGGCGCCGATTTCGCGGGCGCCCGAAGTCGGGGCGGCGGGTGAAGGCGGGCGCCGCCGTGGAGGGCGCGGCGGAGGGCCCGTGGACCGCCAAAGCTCGAGGCGGTCCACGAGCGAGGCGGGCTCGTCCACGACGAGGTCGTCGATGAGCGCCGGTGGCGGGCGGTGACGAGACGACGAGGGTGCTGCTGCTGAAACGGGAAGACCATCTCATCAAAGTAAGCGGTGCGGAGGTGAAAACACGGTGAGAGGCGGATCGTAGCAGCGATAACCCTTAGTGTTAGGTGGGTAGCGAGAAAGATGCAAAGCGACGGAGCGGGTGCGAGCTTATGAGGCGCATGGCAGCGATGCTAGGGTAGCACAGCAGCGAAGATCGAAGCCCTTCATAAGAGGAGGTGCACCGAATAGAAGATGGTGAGGTGTAAAGTTCCCGCGAGTACGACATGGACGGATGTTGATGAGAAGAGAAGCGGTGGCAGAGCGTCGGGCCAAAAGCGCGGGGCACATTGGCGTGAAAGAGAAGAGTCGAACGCAGTCATTAAGAGTGCGAAGGATGCGCTCAGCACGACGGTTCTGCTGCGAGGTGTACGGGCAAGTGAGACGAAAAATCGTGCCATGTGTGGCGAGAAGATCGCGGACAGCGGTGTTGTCAAACTCCTTCCCGTTGTGCATGCGCAGCGCAAGAATGGGCCGCCAAACTGCGTGCGGACATAAGAGTAGAAACCGACAAGCGTGGAGATGACGTCCGACTTGCGGCGCAACGGGAAGGTCCACACATAGTGCGAAAAATCATCAAGGATAACAAGATAATAAAGAAAGCCCGTATTACTGGCAACAGGAGATGTCCAAACATCACTATGAATCAACTCAAACGGGTACGATGCAACAAAGGAAGAAGGCCTAAATGGGAGGCGAGCATGTTTGCCAAGGCGGCATGCATGACACGAGTGATCCTCGTTCTTATTACACGTGAAAGAAAAACTCCGAAGTATGTGGCGAAGGGTGGCATGATTAGGATGACCCAAGCGATCGTGCCAAAGATCCACTCCGGTGGCGAGAGCGACGGGGGCGGCGGAAGTAGTGGAGGCGGCGGAGTGAACTGGGTAGAGCTCGTCGGGGCTGTCACATCGGTGGAGCACCATCCGCGTGTGGCGTCATATGAAAAACCACAATCGTCAAATTCAACGGTCACCGGATTTTCACGTGTAAGAGAACGAACGAAACAAGATTTTAATAAGATCAGGGAGAAACAAGAATATTAGACATGGATATAGGAGTGGAGTTAGAGGGAAAATATGTATGTCCAATATGGGTGATAGGAAGAGAAGAACCGTCACCGACGGTGATGCGGTTGGAGGTGTGGACAGGGTGAGCGGTATGAAGGTTACCGGGTACGCCGCCATATGAGCGGTGGCGCCACTGTCCATGTACCAATCGCCGCCGCCGGTGTAGCTGGACGGAGAGGGGCGGTGTGGAGCCGCCAGAGAGCCGGGTCCCACGGCGCCGGTGGGAGGGACCTTGAGACGTCGAGGGGCAGCAGCGGCGGCGGCTGCCCGTAGGGCACCGCATAGGGCTGCGGCGCGGCGTAGTACGCCTGGTGTGACGGAGGCCGAGGGACGAGAAGACCCGGAGTGGGAGCCCGTGGAACCGGCATGGAGTAGGCATGACGACGCCGGTCCACGGTTCGACCGGCGACTGCACGGGCCGCCGGTGAGGAGCCGCTGCTGCTGTCGGGTGCTCCTCCTCGAGCACCGCCGCCGCCACCTCCTCGCTGCAGCCACCGGCGCCGCCGCGACGGCTTCCTACGTTGGCGCTGGCTGGGGCGGCGGGCGTGGCGGTGGGCGGGCGGGAAGCCCGGCGGGAGGCGGCGCCGCTGTGGTGGCGGCGGCCGACGAGGCGGTGGCGGGCGAACCCGGTGCCGCAACGAGGCGGTGTGGGTGGCGCGCGTCCGGGCCGCCCTCATCCGGCGTTCCTCCAGCTTGAGGTACGCGACCACCTTGCGAAGGTGGGCTCCGGATGAGGTGAGGTTGAGGCGGCGTTCCCAAAGTCCTCGTTGAGGCCGCCGGAGAGGGTGCTGATGAGGAGCTCGTCGCCAATCTTCTCCCCCAGATCGCGGAGCTCATCGGCAAGCTTCTTGAGGCGCATGCAAAAATCATCGATGGACGAGTCAAGTTCTTGGCACCGTAAAACTCACCATAGAGAAGGACCTTGCGCTGCAGCCGATTGTCGGTGAAGAGGCCGTTGAGCTTGGTCCAGACCGCATGGGCGTCATCCTCGTCGTTCACCACGGTGTGGAAGATGTCGCTGGAGATGGTGAGGTAGAACCAGCGGATGATGGTGGCGTCGAGGATCATCCACTCCTCGTCGTGGATCATGAGCGCGGAGTCCACGGTGCCGTCCACGTGACCGTGAAGGAGGTACTCGCGGAACACGAGCGAAAAATACCGCTTCCACGCGGAGTAGGAGGCGGTGGTGTGATCAAGCTTGACCGGGACGCGCTCATGGATGTTGAGATCGCGGACGAGGGTGACATCAGGACCGGCGAACGGGTTGGAGACGGTGGAGGAGGAGGAACTCATGGTGACGGCGGGATCGGGTGGTAGGGAGAGGTGGTGCGGCGCGAGTGGGTGCGGCGCGAGCGGGCGCGCGGGCGCGGGCGGCGGGTGAGAGAGGCGCGCGCTGGTGGTGGAGCGGTGCGGTGCGGTGTGTGGCGGGTGAAGGGCGGGCGGTGGTGGAGCGGATGGAGCGCGGCGGCGGCTCGTAGGGAGGCGGCGGCGGCGGTTAGCGGCAGGAGAGGGCGCGAAGCGAGGAGCGCGGCGCGGCGGCCGGAGTGAAGTGGCGGCGGCCGGGCGGGCGGGTGGGGTACGGCGGTGATGTGTGGCGGCGGCGGCGAAGGGGGAGGGTGTGGCGGTGGTAACGGCGGCGGCGGCGGCGGCGGCGGCGGCGGCGGCGGCGGCGGCGGCTAGGGTTAGGACCTTACTGCGATAGATACCATGTAGAGAGACAAGATATGGGCTGTGCAATCGCGATGTATTGATCGGTGCACCAGGCACGTATATATAAGTACAGAGGTGGGCCACGACCTCAACTATACAAGGAAAACAGGAGGTGGGCCCTACACACACATATACACGTACACAATATACTCAACACTCTCTTGTCATGTGTTACAATTACTACTCACCTTAGTTCTTACTCTCAAACACACTTGCAAAATTTCACCTTCACAACACATTCGCTTGGAATCAAAGATAACCTGCAGGCCTAAACCTCTACAAGGGGCAAACAAGCATTTCCTCGGCTCTTCGTGGAATTGATACTCTTACTTTGAAAGCAGATACAACCAGCCATGTGCACTTGAAGTACATCACGTTCACGCCACTTGTCACGAGTGGGGAGTTAGGGACTCATCATTGATCTTGAGAAAGTTGTTGGCTTGAGAAAGAGGGAATATGAGAGGCAGCCCTGACATGTTCTGGGACTTGCTAGGTATACTCGTCCCCTAGAATGGTTGAACTTCCGAGGGCACGTCACAGGGCGACTTCCCTTTCCAGAAACCCGATATTTTGCCATCAGACAAATTCTTGAAAGTAGTTGTATTCGGGCGAGAGGATATGTGTTTGCATCTGCCTTTGGTCTATAGGAGCGACCTTTTCTCTACCTTCACTTGAGAGTATAGTAGGATCGACGAATAGCTGAATTGGAAACTTATGACAGACCAGGTATCCAAATTTCTTGAAAAATCCTAGCCAATTCATAAATTGCCAAGATCATGGTAAGATTGCTCTAATTTCAACTGGATTTTATCTGCAAATCCTGTAAATCGCTATCTGAAATCAGTCATTGTAATTCTCAAAATGCAAGAAACCTCGAGGAAGACTCCATGCTCTTGAAATCTGGCTCAAATTCTACATTGCTTTCATAGCTTCAGAACCAGTCGTGAATCCGAAAGTACAACCAATTGCAAATCGCTACTGTCATCCGACAGACTGGGAACTCAGAACCATGCTCCGATCTGCAATCATAATCTTGAACTCCTAGTCTCAAACTGCAACACCATTGCAAAGCTATCAGTGCTCAAATTAAAGGGAATGTACCATGACCAGTCAAGCCGACAATCTGAAAAGCAAGCAGCTACTGATCGTGCGCTCGCCAATCGAAGGCCAATGGAAGTCCGTGCGACTTGAAGCATTGAAAGGATCTCATCAGTCCTAACATCAGATGGAATTCGCATTGCAAAGCCTCAGCCAAGGTCGATCCGAAGTACCATCGCTTGTCTCACGAGCAGCGCTAGCAAGATTGGAACCCAAGTCCTGCAGTCTAAGACATGTCTGCTTGCAGTCTCGGATAACGAATTGAAAAAGTCTATCCAGACAGCAGCAAGGCAACACAGAAGCATTCAACTGCTGAAGTCAAACTGATCATCTCGACTTGAAGACTCTGGATGCTACATCTGGATACTCCAATCTGCAAGCAAATGAATTCAACCACGGCAGTATCTAATGGAGTCTCAAAGGAAACATTCCACCTGATGCATACGAAACACTCATAACTATCTGGAACTGAACCTATTGATCAAAATCTCCAGAGGAATTAAGGCTGAATGAACGAGGCAAGCAGTCGTGCACTCGCGAAGTATGTAGCTATGACAAATTAAAAATCCTCCAAGCATGAAAGATCTTCAGTCAACAGCCTCAGACTTGTCAGAGCAAATGTCAGAGCTATCCACATATTAGATCACGGGCCTGCAATGATCGCTGAATGAAGCAACTGAACTCATCAAACAGTTCGATCAATCACGCAAACATCTGTTCCCGTGGACGCAAATCATCGATGACAAGTCTGACCCATCGAAACAATCATGTGGCATCCTGCTGAACGAAAGCATGGATCAACTGAAGAAGAATCCTTCAACCATAATTTTCTCCGGAGAACACTGAAACGTATTGAAAGAACATCCCAGCGATCATATTCGAATTGAGCACAACCTGATGGATTGATGATGATTAATCCATGTCATACCCAATTTTGCTTTGAAAGTACACTGTCCTCCAGTGATCAATCTTGAAGACAATGACCTTCACTAGTGATAAGATATATGGTGCTCACTGGCGACTGTCATCCCAACCCTCCACGCGAAAATTCCTCGCGTAATGAAACATCTGACACTGATTGGCTAAAAGAACGATCTGCGAACGCAAGACCATCTAGTCTCAAATTCAACAAGTTCCACAATGCAAAGACTGTTGCAGAAATTCATGCATTTCTCACGATTGCCATTGCTACAAGCAAATTCCTAAATTTTTTGAGAGGAAGCTTCGAATCTAACCAATGAATGGTCGATTCCAGCTTTTCGATTCATGACATTCTGACAGCAAGATCTTCTAATAAATATGTTGGATCAGATCTTCTATCTTCGCCATAGATCGTCATAACAGATTCGCATAGTGATCAATAGGCCAAAGAAGCTTCACCTGAATCCCAGATGAAGCATCTGTTCGTGACTTCATGCTGCATTCACTTTATGCAGTTATCAATGAAGCACGCCCCTCATGACCTCCAATACCTAGATTCACCTCAAATGTCTGGTATGACATTTAACTGCACTCAGACTGAATGGTGCACCTCCTCGATTCCAATTCGCAAGGTTTGCGTTCTGACTAATCAATCTGAATCCAAAGAGATCATGAGTCATGTGCAATTCTTAAACAATGCTCAACATTCATGCTTCGCAGATCTTCAACCAATGATCAACGCACTCTATGAACCAATTTGGCTGAGACTTTCATCATAGATCAATCAGCACTAACTCATGACATCGAAGGCAGCTTGCGCCCATTGAGCTCATTCAACTGACACATGCGATTCATGCAAGCATGATGCAGACTTCCTACACAATGTCATGCAGCTCGACTTTCACTCAAGTCTGATGCTGATATGCAGCTTACCATTCGTCACGCTAAACTGACCTAGAGCCAAACGCCACATATTTATCAACCATACTCCTCGCATTACTCGCTTCAACAGATCCTGAAGCACCAGCGTCAATCTAGCACGCTTCCGACACAGTCGAACCATACTGTCAAATCAACGACATTGTTAGAACTCATTATTCATGGACGAATCAACTCGGGATTCGAACATTTATCCATGAAGGAATTAAGACTATCGGGTCTATTCATTACGTTGCTGTTTCGAGCTTATCAGGATGAAACTTTTTTCACATAAGCATCGCAGCTCCAAACTTTAAGAAATGACAACTTGGGTTTCTTGCTAAACCACAGTTCATATGTTGTCGTCTCAATGGATTTAGATGGTGCCCTTTTAATGTTAATGCAGCTGTCTCTAATGCATAACCCCAAAACAATATTGGTAAATCAGTAAGAGACATCATAGATCGCACCATATCCAATAAAGTGCGGTTATGACGTTCGGACACACCATAACGTTGTGGTGTTCTAGGTGGCGTGAGCTGTGAAACTATTCCACATTGTTTTAATTGAAGACCAAACTCGTAACTCAAATATTCCTCTCCGCGATCAGATTGCAGAAACTTTATTTTCTTGTTACGATGATTTTCCACTTCACTCTAAAATTCTTTGAACCTTTCAACTATTTCAGACTTATGTTTCATCAAGTAGATATACCCATATCTGCTCAAATCATCTTCTGAAGGTCAGAAAATAACGATACTTGCCACGAGCCTTCATACTCATTGGTCTGCATACATCAGTATGTATTATTTCCAATAAGTCGGTGGCTCGTTCCATTGTTCCGAAGAACGGAGTTTTAGTCATCTTGCCCAAAAGGCACGCTTCGCAAGCATCAAATGATTCATAACCAAGTGATTCCGAAAATCCATCTTTATGGAGTTTCTTCATGCGCTTTACACCGATATGACCCAAACGGCAGTGCCACAAATAAGTTGCACTATCATTATTAACTTTGCATCTTCTGGCCTCAATATTATGAATATGTGTATACTTACGATCGAGATCCAACAAACTATTTTCATTGGGTGTATGACCATTGAAGGTTTTATTCATGTAAACAGAACAACAATTATTCTCTGATTTTAAATGAATAACCGTATTGCAATAAACATGATCAAATCATATTCATGCTCAAGCATAAGCGCCAAATAACATTTATTTAGGTTTAACACTAATCCCAAAAATATAGGGAGTGTGCGATGATGATCATATCAATCTTGGAACTACTTCCAACACTCATCGTCACTTTCCCTTCAACTAGTCTCTGTTTATTCTGTAACTCCTGTTTCAAGTTACTAATCTTAGCAACCGAACAAGTATCAAATACTCAGGGGCTACTATAAACACTAGTAAGGCACACATCAATAATCTGTATATTAAATATACCCTTGTTCACTTTGCCATCCTTCTTATCCACCAAATATTCAGGGCATTTCCGCTTCCAGTGACCATTTCGTTTGTAGTGTAAACACTCAGTTTCAGGCTATGGTCCAGCTTTGGGCTTCTTCGCAGGAGTGACAACTTGCTTGTCTTTCCACTTGAAGTTCCCTTTCTTTCCCTTTGCCCTTCTCTTGAAACTAGTGGTCTTGTCAATCATCAACACTTGATGGTCTTTTCTTGATTTGTACCTTCGTCGATTTCAACATCACGAAGAGCTCGGGAATCATTCTCGTCATCCCTTGCATACTATAGTTCATCACGAAGTTCTAGTAACTTAGTGATGGTGACTAGAGAATTCTGTCAATCACTATCTTATCTGGAAGATTAACTCCCACTTGATTCAAGTGATTGAAGTACCCAGATAATCTGAGCACATGCTCACTAGTTGAGCGATTCTCCTCCATCTTTTAGCTTTAGAACTTATTGGAGACTTCATATCTCTCAACTCGGGTATTTGCTGGAAATATTAACTTCAACTCCTGGAACATCTCATATGGTCCATGACGTTCAAAACGTCTTTGAAGTCCCGATTCTAAGCCATTTAAGCATGGTGCACTAAACTATCAAGTAGTCATCCTTTTTGAGCTAGCCAAACGTTCATAACGTCTGCATCTGCTCCTGCAATAGGTTTGTCACCTAGCGGTGCATTAAGGACATAATTCTTCTGTGCAGCAATGAGGATAAACCTCAGATCACGGATCCAATCCGCATCATTGCTACTAACATCTTTCAACACAATTTTCTCTAGGAACATATCAAAAATAAACATATGAAAGCAACAACGCGAGCTATTGATCTACAACATAGTTTGCAAAATACTACCAGGACTAAGTTCATGATAAATTTAAGTTCAATTAATCATATTACTTAAGAACTCCCACTTAGACAGACATCTCTCTAGTCATCTAAGTGATCACGTGGTCCAAATCAACTAAACCATAACCGATCATCACGTGAGATGGAGTAGTTTTCAATGGTGAACATCTTATGTTGATCATATCTACTATATGATTCACGCTCGACCTTTCGGTCTCCGTGTTCCGAGGCCATATCGGCATATGCTAGGCTCGTCAAGTTTAACCTGAGTATTCCGCGTGTGCAAAAACTGGCTTGCACCCGTTGTAGATGGACGTAGAGCTTATCACATCCGATCATCACGTGGTGTCTCGGCACGACGAACTTTGGCAACGGTGCATACTCAGGGAGAACACTACTTGATAATTTTTAGTGAGAGATCATCTTAAAATGCTACCATCAATCAAAGGAAAATAAGATGCATAAAGGATAAACATCACATGCAATCAATATAAGTGATATGATATGGCCATCATCATCTTGTGCTTGTGATCTCCATCTCCGAAGCACCGTCGTGATCACCATCGTCACCGGCGCGACACCTTGATCTCCATCGTAGCATCGTTGTCGTTACGCCATCTATTGCTTCTCGACTATCGCTACCGCTTAGTGATAAAGTAAAGCAATTACAGAGCGTTGCATTTCATACAATAAGCGACAACCATATGGCTCTCGCCGATTGCCGATAACTTCGGTTACAAAACATGATCATCTCATACAATAAAATATAGCATCACGTCTTGACCATATCACATCACAACATGCCCTTCAAAAACAAGTTATACGTCCTCTACTTTGTTGTTGCAAATTTTACGTGGCTGCTTCGGGCTTAGCAAGAACCGTTCTTACCTACGCATCAAAACCACAACGATAGTTTGTCAAATAGACTCCGTTTTAACCTTCACAAGGACCGGGCGTAGCCGCGCTCAGTTCAACTAAAGTGAGAGAGCAGACACCCGCCAGCCACCTTTAAGCACGAGTGCTCGTAATGGTGAAACCAGTCTCGCGTAAGCGTACGCGTAATGTCGGTCCGGGCCGCTTCATCTCACAATACCGCTGAACCAAAGTATGACATGCTGGTAGGCAGTATGACTTATATCGTCCACAACTCACTTGTGTTCTACTCGTGCATATAACATCAACGCATAAAACCTAGGCTCGGATGCCACTGTTGGGGAACGTAGTAATTTCAAAAAATTTCCTACGCACACGCAAGATCATGGTGATGCATAGCAACGAGAGGGGAGAGTGTTGTCTACGTACCCTCGTGAGACCAAGCGGAAGCGTTGGCGCAAGCGTAGAGGAAGTAGTCGTCGTCCTCCGGTCCAACCGATCCAAGCACCGTTACTCCGGTACCTCCGAGTTCTTGACACACACGACAGCTCGATGACGCTCCCGATCTCCGATCCAGCAAAGGCGGGGAGGAGTTCCACAAGACTGACGGCGTGGTGGCGATCTTGATGTTCTCCTGTCGCAGGGCTTCGCCTAAGCACCGCAACAATATGACCGAGGTGTAATATCGTGGAGGGGGCACCGCACACCGCTAAGGAACGATCTCAATGATCAACTTGTGTGTCTAGGGTGCCCTCTACCCCCGTATATAAAGGAGGGAGGGAGGAGGAGGCCGGCCTAGGGAGGAGGCGCGCCATAGGGGAGTCCTACTCCCACCGGGAGTAGGATTCCCCCTTTCCTAGTCCAACTAGGGATCCTTCCATGTAGTAGGAGTAGGAGACTAGGAAGGGGAAGAGAGAAGGGAAGGAAGGAGGGGGTGCGGCCCCTCCCCCTAGTCCAATTCGGACTAGGCCTTGGGGGGCGCGCGGCCTGCCCTAGGCAGCCCCTCTCTCTTTCCTTGAGGCCCAATAAGGCCCAATACTTCTCCCCGGCGAATTCCTGTAACTCTCCGGTACTCCGATAAATACCCGAATGACTCGGAACCTTTCCGAACTCCGAATATAGTCGTCCAATATATCGATCTTTACGTCTCAACCATTTATAGTTTCATTTTCTCTTTCTTGAGTCATAGGAAACACCGTACTGTTAAAGGGGGTCGAGGAAATACTAAGGAAAAATTTCCATGTGATGCTCAACTCCAATCCTACACTACCAATCCCTTCGAGTGAAGCCATTGGAAATCTCATACAGTTCAGTCAAAATTCTTGATGTGAGACGCAGTTCTTACAGTCCTTGATGACTTGCTCGGCGAGGAGTTAGGAATTCGCCGGTCTGAATTGCCTACGATGAGAACATGATAGCCCCGAGGACTTTGAAAGTCAAATTTTCGACCGTTCTTTGTCTTGCTTGGCGCGTGGCCAAAATATCTTATCCACCTAACGGTCATATCATTGAAGGGCATTTATGTCTTATCATGTCGGGCTGCTCCCTAGGCTATAAATAGCTGCCCCTACAACCACTAGTTGGTTGGCTGCTCCGAGAGAACTTGACACTTGTCATTTGAGAGCAACCCATCCTCAGAGGACTTTGGCGAAAATCATCAAGTGAGGAAAATCCAAAACCAAACCCACAAAAACCCCAAGTGATTGAGCATCATGAAGAAATTGATCTGCGTGGATCCGACGCTTATTACCTTTGAAGACTGTGCTTCTTCCAGACGGTTAGGCGTCAAGGTCTAGAGCATCAAGAGGAATTGTGGATCGCCGAGTGACCAAGTCTGTGAAGGTTTGGAAGTCACTGAAGACTTACCACGAGTGATTGGGACGAGGCCTGCGTGGTCTTAGTTCAAGGAGAATACGGTGAGGACTGGGTGTCTGAGTTGCGGCTCGAGGCTGGGTGTCGGGACTGTGTGTCCTCGAGTTTAAATACTCGGCCGCTCAACCAGACGTATAACCGAGAGACAGCAGATTGCAACTGGTTTACCAAATCATTGTCTTCACCAACTGGTGGTTCTATTTCCTCAACTCATTCATTTCCTCATTTCATGTTGCATGTTGTTCATATCGTGCTTGAAGACTTTGGTGAAGACTTTCACAAATTCCTCAGTTCAATTTCTTCAGTCTGTTTGTCTTCATCTTGTTATCCTGTGTTTACGCTTCCCGTACTCTGTTCTAGTCTTCATTTCATCATGATGACTATGTGTGTAATCTGTTATGTTTACCTCTGAGTACATATTCCGCTGCAAATAGTTCTTCGCTAAGGAATTTCCTCACCGGCAAATTCCTCAGTGAAGAATTTCATAAAAATCGCCTATTCACCCCCCTCTAGTCGATATAACGCACTTTCAATTGGTATCAGAGCAAGGTACTCCCTTGTTCTGTGTGATTTTAGTTGAACCACCTGGAGTTCTAGTTACGTCGACCGCAGGTATGATCAAGGTCTCAGCTGGGTGTCCTACCTTTGAGCTACTGGAAGAACAAGATGCGGATGCATCTTGAGGCAATTGATAATGATCTCTGGTATGTTGTGGAAAATGGTGTCCCCGCTGTCACTAAAACACTGACCGCTACTGATGTGAAGAGATTCAAACAACTCGACTCTCAAGCGAAGAATATCATCTGTGGCCATCTGAGCAAAGGACAGTATGGAAGAGTGAGTGCTTTGGAAACTGCCAAGCTTATCTGGGATAGGCTGTCTAAAGTAAATGAAGGAGTCTCAACTCAGCGTGACTCTCGAGTTGATGTTCTTCGGAATCTCTTCAACCGCTTCAAAATACTCGACAACGAAAATGTCCAACAAACCTTGATCGCCTCATCGACATCTCAAATGAGCTTCAAGCCCTCGGTGCCATCGACATCATCGACCATGAAGTAGTGAAGAAAGCTGCTAAGATCGCTTGATTCCTCATTTGATACTCTGGGACCGATGATACAAGAGCGTCTTGACTACAAGTCACTTGATCCTGCTGATATCCTCGAAAGGCTTAACACTCATGAGTTCGACTTGCTGAAAAAGAGATCTCTGTGGCTCAAACTATGGCAAACCACGTGCCCTGAAGGCTAAGGTTGTGTCTGACTCTGAATGTGAGGATTCTGGTAGTAGCCTTGGTGAACCTGAAGAACTGAGCCATGATCTAGCTCTGCTTGTGAAGAAATTCCAGAAGTTCACAAGACGTGGTCGCTTTGGAAAACCCTCAAGAGGAAATGATTCTTCATCCAGTGACTACAAGAGAAGACTTTGCCACAAATGCAAGAAGCCTGGTCATTATATTCAAGATTGTCCTCAGTGGGAAAAGGAAATGAAGAAGAAGAAATACAAGGACTACAGTCCTGATGATATGAAGAAGAAGAAGAAATCGTCAAAATCTTCGTCATCAAAACCCTCAAAGTCTTCATCTCACAAGAAGGGCAGCTCCAAGAAAGCTCGGGCATTCATTGGCAAGGAAATGGACTCTGAAGCTGAATCTGACGAAAATGATGAAGAGGAGGAGTCTGAAGAATCTTAGTCTGGTGTGGCGAGTCTGGCCGTTGCTACTGCTTTCATCAGCAAGTCCATCTTCAACACTGAAGAAACTGATTCCACCGACAAGCCTGATGAAGATAATGATGGCTACGCTCCCACCTATTGCTTCATGGCAAAAGCAGCTAAGGTACTCAAATACAACTCCTCTGATTCTAGTGAAAATGAATCTGATGAGGATCTTAAGCCTAGCTACTCTAAACTTGCTAAATTTGCTGTGAAACAACAACGGGCTCTTGAAAAGGTTCAAAACATGCTAGATAAAAGTGATGATATGTTGGGTGAAGAAATGGATCGCACTAAAGCCTTGATGAAAATCTTCAGAGACTTGGTCTAAGTATGATAACCTTCAAGGTCATCATAACTCTCTCTTATCGATCATGAGAAACTTTCTTATGAATTTCTTCAAGAAAAGCAAGACAATGAGAAGCTTTCTCTTGAAGCTATTCAAAGAAAGGCAGATCTTGAAAAGCTAAGAGTATGTTATGAAGATCTTGAAGGAGCGCGATTCATTACTAGCTCAACAAATCAGCGCTTCTCGGAAGAATTTTTCCTCCATGCTTAAAGTGCATTGAGCGTGAATCGCTAATTCTTCACTGAATGTTCAAATGCTTCAAATGTTACAAATTCTTCATCTGCCTCTGCTATCACTAATTCCTCATCGAGGACTTTGCTAGTATCCTTGACAATGCAGGGGTTGAAGGAATTGTACATGACAGGCATGTACAAAAGCCTCAAGGGCATCGAGACACTTTGTGATGTGCTCAAAAGCAGATCCTCAACACAAACCCTAGGAAAGAGGGTATTGCCTTTGAGAGAAACTAAATGCCGATGGAACATATTGAAGCTTTGAGCGGTATCCCAAAACCTCATGGGTTGCTGCAAAGGGACCTCGATTGATCCATCTAACTTATCGGCTTTACATGTGAATCTCCTCATTCTTCGATGAGTCATTTGACTCAACTATAAACTGTTCAAAAATCAGAATGGTGAAGTATTTGCTAGATATATTGGCACTAAGCTGCAGAGCGGTTCCCCTATGAAGAAAATCTGGGTTCCCAAAAGCTGTGTTGAAAGTCTTGGTGAATGTCCTCATGACACCACACGTGAAGAACAGAACCCCAGATCAAATTCTTCATATGGACCAAATTCTTCACGAGGATCAAATTCCTCAACTGGATCAAAGTCCTCACATGATTATCACCATGCTAACAAATCTGTCTCGCAGGGTAAAGCTAAAGGCTATGAATATGTGCATTATTCTTCAAACCATTATGTTCATAAGTCCTCGAAGAATTACTCTTCTTATTCATATGCTTACCCTAACCCCTCCTATGCTAAGTGAAATGGTTTGGCATATTTGCCACCTTTCTCACATGGTGCTCGCAGGATGATGAACTCTTTGCCACCCCTCCAGATGTGGGTGGTGAAGAAAAGGAACTAATCTTTTCTGCAGGGTCAGGTCTCCAAACGTGCTCAAACGTTTGAAGAATTTCTTTGGGGACGACAAAATGCACGAAAGGACCTTGGCGAATCATGATGAAATGAACTTTCATTTCACACGTCCTCATCTTGCTATATCATTATCGCTTGATTAAATTCATCTGATGAACTTGATATCATATTCTTCACTTATGAAGCATATGAGATTGTAAGTTACACTAATTCATCTGCAGGATGATCAACCCAAAACCACTGAATGGGTCCTCGATAGTGGATGTACAAATCACATATTGGTGACAAGAATCTATTGATGGATGCTCCTTTATCACCGTCACCTCTGAAGCATATCATATTTCTTGACAAAGGCAAAAGTCAGGTATTGGGTCTTGGTAAGGTTGCTATCTCTAAGGATAAGCACATGGACAAAGTCATGCTTGTTGAGTCCTTAGGATACAATCTCATGTCAGTCTCAATGCTTTGTGATCTTGATATGGTTGTTGTCTTTGGTAAATATCGTTGTGTTGTGATTATGGAAGTCGACAATTCCAAAGTCTTGAAGGCTTTAGGAGAGGAGATCTGTATATTGTTGATTTCTCTCTGGGACCACAACCAGCCATGTGTCTACTTGCAAAAGCTTCGAAGGCTGGCTATGGCATCGACGACTTGGTCATGCAGGCATGAGGAATTTGAACACGCTTGCAAAAGAAGCATGTCATTGGCATTGAGAATGTCAAATTCCTCAAGGATCACTTATGCGGAGCATGTGAAGCGGAAAAATGACCAAGGCCAAGCATCCAGCGAAGACTATCATGACCACTACCGTCCATTGAATTGCTTCACATGGACCTCTTGGACCTAATCATTATTCAGCGGTCACTAATGATGCATCTCTATATGGTTTTGTCATTGTTGATGATTATTCTCGATATACATGGGTACACATTGTTGCCTACAAACATGAAGTGCAGGAAGTCTTCAAGCGATTTTCTTCGAGGGCTTCAACCAACTTTGGTGTGAAGATCAAGCATATCGAAGTGACAATGGAACCGAGTTCAAGAATTCTGGTCTTGATGCCTATCTTGATGAACTTGGTATTACTCATGAATTATCTGCTCCTTATACTCCTCGGAGAATGGCGTTGTGGGCGCAAAACAGAACTCTTGTTGAGATGGCTCGCACTATGCTTGATGAATACAAAACGCCTCGGCGTTTTGGATTGATGCAATTGATCTTGCTCGCCACATCATCAACAGAGTATATCTTCACAAATTCTTCAAGAAGGCGCGTATGAACTCCTCAGCGACAAGAAACCCAATGTGAGTTATTTCAAAGTCTTCAGTGCTAAATGTTGGATTAGAGATCCTCACCACAACTCTAAATTTGCACCGAAAGCACATGAAGGTTTTATGCTTGGTTACGGAAAGGACTCGCACACCTATAGAGTCTTCAACATTGTTCTTCACAAGATTGTTGACACTGTAGATGTGCGGTTCGATGAAACTAATGGCTCGCAAAGAGAGCACCTACCTTCTGTGTTAGATGAACCAGCACCTGAGGATGCTATCAAGCACAAAGGCAAGCGAGGATGTCATTCCTCTTGAAGAATCTGGTGAAGAATTCATTCCTGTTCGTGAAGAACGTCGGTGATGCACTGAAGAACATGATGAGGAAAATGGTCTTTGAAGAAAATGCTGATCAAAATCCTCAGCGACAACCAACTCATCCACGCGTTGCAAAAGAAGTGCAAGTGGAGAAGATCATCGATGACATCAGCGCACCAGGTCCTCTCACCCGCTCAAAAGCCTCACACTTATCTAACTTTTGTGGGCACTATGCTTTTGTCTCTATCTCAGAGCCCACTAAGGTAGATGAAGCATTTCTGGAGCCGGAGTGGATTCAGGCTATGCAAGAATACATTAGTTTGAGCTGAACAATGTCTGGGAATTGGTCAATCGCCCAGATCCTCGCAAGCATAATATCATTGGCACAAAGTGGATCTACCGCAACAAGCAAGATGAAAATGGCCTTGTGGTGAGGAATAAGGCACGACTAGTAGCTCAAGGCTACACACAGGTTGAAGGAATTGATTTTGATGAAACTTTTGCACCTGTTGCTAGACTTGAAGCTATTCGCATTTTACTTGCCTATGCTAACCATCATGATATCATCTTATATCAAATGGATGTGAAAAGTGCATTCCTCAATGGTAAGCTTGAGGAAGAAGTATATGTTGCTCAACCCCGTGTTTTGAAGATCCCAAGAATCGACAAAGTCTTGAGACTAAATAAGGCTCTCTATGGCCTCAAGCAAGCCCCTCGGGCGTGGTATGACACTTGAAGGAATTCTTCGTGAAGAATGGCTTCACAACCAGTTCACTCGACCCTACTCTATTTACTAAATCATATGATGGTGAACTGTTTGTGTGCCAAATATATGTTGATGATATTATCTTTGGCTGTACTAACCAACGATATAGTGATGAATTTGCCTATATGATGAGTGAAGAATATCAAATGTCTATGATGGGAGAGTTGAAATTCTTCTTAGGTCTTCAAATTAAATCGGCGCAATGGCATATTCATATCTCGGAGAAATACCTCAAAGATGTCTTGAGGAAATTAGGCATGCAAGATTGCAAAGCGTCAAAATTCCTATGCCCACAAATGGCCATCTATGCCTTGATGAAAATGGTATTGACTTGATCACAAGGTATACCGCTCCATGATTGGTTCTTTATTGTACTTATGTGCATCTAGGCGGATATAATGCTTAGTGTTTGCATGTGTGCCCGATTTCAAGCTGCAGAAGGAATCACACCATAAGGCTGTGAAGCATATTCTTCAATATCTAGCTCACACACCAACACTAGGATTATGGTACCCCAAGGGCTCTGCTTTTGATCTCATTGGATATTCGACTCGACTATCTTTGGTGATCGTGTGGACCGCAAGTCAACATCCGCACTTGTCATTTCCTCGGACGATCTTTGGTGCATTGGTCCTCGAAGAAAGCAGAGCTGTGTATCCTTCTCTCTCTGAAGCTGAATACATTGCTGCTGGCTCATCTTTGTGCTCAACTACTTTGGATGAAGCAAACCCTCAAGGACTATGGCGTCAGCGTGAAGAATGTGCCTCTCCTCTGCGACAACGAGAGTGCCATCAAGATTGCTCACAACCCAGTTCAGCACTCGAAGACTAAGCACATCCAGATTCGTCATCATTTTCTTCGTGATCATGTGTTGAAGGCGATATCTCCATCGAGCATGTGAAGGCGAAGAACAGCTGGCTGATATCTTCACCAAGCCCTTGGATGAGAAGAGATTTAGCAAGTTGCGGTGTGAGATAAATATCTTAGAATCTTGAATGTTCTTTAAAAGGACACACATCCTAACCCTTATGCATAATTGATGACTTAGATGTGCAACACATGAAGAAACGTTGTTCCTCAATCAATGAAGAATAACACTCTAAGTGTGAAGAAATCAATGAAGAATTTGATTCTCGAGAACCCTCGACAATTGTACGCTGTGTATGCGATATCATCATTCTTATACGGTGGGCTACGCCACCACAAAAGTTGAAAATCTTCAATTTGAGTTTTTCCTCATTTTTGAAATTCCTCATATTTCAAATTCTTCAACTTTGCAAAATCTTCAATGGTTACGTCGTTTTTCATCATTGGCTATATATATATATATATATATATATATATGAGTTTATGTCCTCTACAGCATTCACTTGTTGCTAATTTCTTCAAGTTGCGATTTCTGCTAAGTGAATGTGATTGGACCCTTCCCCTCTATTCTATACTCAATCCTATCTATTCACAAATTCTTCATGTGCGTTCTGATTGAAACTCGTTCAAAGTCTTCACTGGTCCTTGACAGCTGAAGAAATTGCGAACGAAACTTTTAAACAATCTTATCCAAGTTTTCGGTTTTACCGCTCAAACCGTTCCGCATCCCATGATGTATTAGTTTAATCACCCATGATCTTACGATCTCATACGCACGATGCGTGGGTGACACACGTCGCGTGAAGGAGAAAGGGCAGGGGCATGTTCGTCCAAAATCTTCGGGCGAACAGTTTTTCACCGTGGCTATAAATACCCCTTTACCCTCCTCACTTCATTTACTCCGCTCGATCGCTGTCTCTCGCTCGAGCTCTCCTCAAACCCTAGCGCCGCCGCTACCCCATCGCCGCCGGTGAGGAAAAGCTTCACTGCCTCGACCTCATCGTCGTCGTACTTGCGCCGGTCGCGGAAATCTTCACTCCGCCGCCGCCGTAGCCGTCTTCCTCTGCCAAGTTAGGGCGTGGAAGATCTAACGTGACGAACTTCACTACAGTTCATCTCTGTTCGTCGTGTTCTTCAGTTCGGGTAATTAAAAGTCACTTTTATTACTCGCGTTGATTCTCAAATCTTTCTGAAAATCTTCAAAGGTGTTTTTGCTCTTCAAATCTTCACATATGAACACCTCACACACTATATGTTCTTGATTTATCTCCCTAAGCATTCATTTCTTCAAGATTCCTCAATTGTGCGGATTTTCAATCTGTACAACTCTGGAACCTAAGACGAAACGCTTAGTGAAATTCCTCAAGGCTCAACTGGTCAAATTCCTCAAAACTTGTTCTTTTGAAAAATCTTACGAGAACGCATATGACCTCTCCAAATTCCTCGCACCTACACTCTGTTCACGGTACTCATGACCATTCTTTGAATCACTAGGTTCTCATCAACTTAACTCATTTGCAGCGTTCCTCGAAGAAAAACTGCATACTTCTTGAGTGCTCTATTGTTCAAATTCCTCACCAAGAAAATGGCGAGAAGGCAAGAGACCACGAAGGGAGGAAAGAAACCGGAAGTCATGACTACTTTTGAAATTCTGAGGAAATATACAAAGACTACTGCTTTTGATGAATCCAAGTTTGGCAAGGAAACCAAGATCGGTATAAAGTGCGATACAAAGGATAGAAAGGAGATGGGCACGAGAATGGCGAGAATACCGCTATGTCACTCCCAAGTACATGAGGAAATTCGCTTTAAATCCTCCATGCCCAAGAGCTCCTCTGGCACCTGGCCAAGTCGCTGATCCCACCAGCATCAAGCGTGGTGAAGACTTTCCTGAAGAATGGTCCAGGCGCCAAGCCAAATTGGCAAGACAGGCCAAGGAGGCAGTGAGGAAATTCAATGAGGACATTGCTGCTGCTGAGCCCTCGGTCAAGCCGAGGAAATCAATGCCAAAGAAGCCTGCACGCAAGCCAAGTGCTTCACCGTCAGCGCCCTCACGGCCCAGTTCCTCAGTCGCGCCCTCACGGCAAATTCCTCATACTGCTGCTGCTCATTCAAAATCCTCAGCAGCTCCCTCCAAGTCCTCAACACCTGTGCATCTTGCTACTTGTCAAAGGACTCAGGGTTTCTCAATTGCTTCTGGTGTCTCAGCAAGTTCCTCAGCTGCACCAATGTCCTCAACAGGCCCCACGCTGCTGAAGACAAAAGCAACAGCTGGACGCGGTCCTCGGCCAAGTCCAGAGAAGAAACAGGTTGCATTCAACGTTCCCTCTGATGATGAAGCCTCTGATGAAGAACTTGAAGAAATCATCGAGACAGATGACCAAGGCGCTAGAGCCAAAAGAACAAGTGTGCCTCGCTTTTGGATCCGAAGAAGATCCTTGACTTCATTGACTGTGGCATCGGGATCCACACACTCCTATTCGGATCTGCCATCGACTCTGGTCAAAGTCATATCTTGAACCATTTCATCTCTCAAGAGAAATGGAAATTTGAAAAGGCTCTGATTTGAAGAGAGCCAAAGCCGAAAGGAGAAGCTTCGAGGAAGAACATCATCAACTTGACTCTGAAGAACTTCTTAAAGCTCAATCAGAAATCAAGCACTCGGCAAGGATTGTGATGCTTACAATCTTGTTGGCAAGGAGCCAAGGTGAGATTCGTCACTCGACAAAGAAAATGTCAACTGTTGCAACTCCATCGCAACAAGAAAATCCTCGAGTGAAGAATCTGCTCAGCTCTTTGAAGAACATGCCAAGATCGCTGATGACTTTCAGCATCTTGATGAAAACACAAGTTCGAGGCTGATGACTCCATTCCATTTCTGAAGAAATTCCTGGGCATCCACTAGTGGTGCGCTGAAGAATCTGAAGGAAGCAGGCAAGCTGCACAGTTGTGCTGAAGAAACTATACCACAATCCTCGGCTCCTCCTGCGCCAACACCATCTCCAATTCTTCCTTACGCCTATGAAGTGAAGAAGACAAAGGCTGCGAGCGAGCTGCGAGTGAAGAAAAGGAAGGCATCACTGCGTCAAATTCTTGACTGCGAAGAAAATGAAGCCAATGACCAGCTCGATTGAAAATCCTATTGATGCCATTCCCATTTCCTCCATGTCATCCAAGGAAATTGTTCCCTTTGGAGAAGAATACACGATCCCAAGCGGATCAGATGAAGAAAATCAATCTGTTGCTACCTCAGAACAGCTTGATGAAGAAATTGAAGTGGAAGCTTTCCCTTCAACTCCAGTTGTTTCCTCACCCGTGCCTCAATTCACTGCTGAAGAGGCAGGTGTTGAGGAAATTGAAAAAGAAGATGAAGACGTGGATATTGGGTGCACTACACCTGTGATGAGCGATGACTTTTGGGAAAGTCAGCATCCCAATACTCCTCTCTTCACTCCGCTTCAACAAGTTCCTCGGTCCCTGCTACAACTGTTCAAATGGGCTCTGAAGAAACTCATCCCACATCATCATCAGCGAAGAGATTCCAGCCACTAGCTTGAAGAACCCCTCGCTGATCCTCAAATTGCACAAGGAGAGAAGCAGAAATTCCTCACTGAAGAACACGAGATCGCGATTCACGAGGTTGTGCTTCAAATCAACGATATTCCTTTGCCCAAGCCAAAGAATCCGTTCTCAAGCAAGCAAAATTCAAGGCTGAAGATTTCTTTTACGAGCATGTGTTCTTCATCGCTTATAATCCCTATGACTCGCTTTCGAATGAGGAAAAAGCGCTTACGGACTCCAACACAAGCAAATTTCTATTCCTTAGTGCTATTTGACAAGGACAAGATTTTCGACCATGAGCATATTCCTCATGTGGATATGGAATCACTACCGTGCTTGAGTCGATTACTCGTGTTCTTCATGATGCGAGGCTACTGAATTTCTGACCGACATTTGTGGTGGAATGAAGAACTCATTCTTGAGTTCTATGCCACGCACATCACGGAGATCTTTGAAGACATCAACTCATGGGTTCTGTATTGGATGACTGAAAATACTCACTACAAGGCACCAGCAACTGAATTGCTTCGTGTCCTTCCTCTTGATCCTCCCCATGAATCTGCTCGTTGCCTCTACAATGACCGTGAACTATCTGATCACTTTATGCAAGTGCTTATGAAGCCATTGAAGCCAGGCCAAGCCCCTCGAACCAAATTCCTCGTCAAGGATTTCTTTGTATGTGCCTCGGATTTGTCTATAGAATCTTAGCGAAGACAATGAGTCCAATCAAAGGCCACGACTCAAATGAAGAAGATGTCGTTGGCATCATGAAGAACATGCTTTTCAATATCATTCATGGCGTTCCTGTCAACTTCCATGATTTCTTCATGAGGACTCTGGCCAATGTTGCAATGTCACCTTTTGAGCTGAAGCCATATCGCCTTGGATCATGAGATTCATAAGGGCAAGATCTTCACTAAACTACAAGGTGACACTCGAACCATGGCGCTTCTTCGCCGCCCATTGAAGTCCTCAAGCGACCAATTTCATCATCGATGACAAGGGCAAGGCAGCAGCTGTAATTGATGAAGGCACTCGTCCATTGGATGGTCGGTTTAGCAAGGCTGCATCTTACTCCACCAATGGCGATTCTACAACGCATGACAACGCCATAAATACCTCAACCAAGCAACAGACCTCAAGCAAGCGCACCGTGGTGATGACTGATCGTGAGTTACTCCTCGGTCTTCATCGGAAGGTTGATCGCAATCAGAAATGGGTGAAGCGCCAATTTGCTGCAATTCTTCACAACATGACCTCAACGCATAATGCAGTGAAGAAAAACCAGTACTACCTTCATGAAACCATCAACCGCACCTGGGCTGTTCTTAATCATGTCTATTCCATGGAAGAATTGAAGACTATGGGTCTTCAGGAAGCATATGACTGGTCTGCACCACCTCCGAAGAAATTCAAGAGAGTCAAAGTTCCTGATCTGGTGGCCAGCTCTTATTCTTCATCATGTGGCTGATAAATATGAAGATTTAGGCGACACTACGGCAGGCCCTACTTCAACAAACAACCCGACAATTTGGCGCTCCTCCATCAACTTGAATATCTTGAGGGTGTTAGTCCTCAGTTTTGATCCTTTTGGTCATTTGATGACAAAGGGGGAGAAATCTGAGTTAGTCTTCAAGCGGGTTTATACTATGGGCGTTTTTATTAAGTTACAACTCTCGTTCTTCCGAAACTTTTATTGGATCTAGTTGTAATCTTAAATCCGATGGTGCCTCGATACTTTTGAGCGGTGCATTGTCTTGACTTTGCATCGTGCTCGATACTTTGATCGTGCTTCGATGCTCGATTTTGATCGTGTTATGCTCGATGCTTTTGAAGCACTAAGCTCTGAATGTGATATTTGAGCTCGATACTTTTGATGTGATATTCGCATGCTCATTCCTAGTCAATACTATTGCATGCATGCTAAATCTCATCGAGCACCATATTTCATCATGCATTTCAAATTCTTCATAGTATATATATCAAATGCGTGTATGGATTACAAGATATAGGGGGAGTTCACCATGATTCAAATCTTCAAATGTGCATTGCCTCAAAAGCAAATTCCTCATTATGCACATATTCAAGGGGAGCTCTTCTATATCTTGCAATCAAATTCCTCAATATCAGAATTTACACTTCATATGTTTATCCCCGTTGAAAACTTAACCTATGTTGTCATCAATCACCAAAAAGGGGGAGATTGTAAGTGCATCTAGTGCCCCTTAGTGATTTTGGTGTATTGAAGACTTATAGGTTAAATGGCTGATCGTTTGTGAGTGTACACAGGTCTATAAGTCTATGAGGAGTTTGATATTTACAGAGAAAATCGACCCTAAAAATGAAGTTCTTCGTTGAAGACTTTGATATTCGAAGACTTTCGAAGACTTTGAAAGTGAAGAAATTGGTGTGACCATGAAGACTTGATAATCATTCGAGGAATATGAAGCGTGAAGACTTTTGTTTTATAGTTTCATTTTCTCTTTCTTGAGTCATAGGAAACACCGTCTTTGTTAAAGGG
This sequence comes from Aegilops speltoides, assembly GCA_021437245.1. Taxonomy (NCBI): domain Eukaryota; kingdom Viridiplantae; phylum Streptophyta; class Magnoliopsida; order Poales; family Poaceae; genus Aegilops; species Aegilops speltoides. The sequence continues at coordinate 55,299,759 of CM038147.1, forward strand.
GTCGAGGAAATACTAAGGAAAAATTTCCATGTGATGCTCAACTCAATCCTACACTACCAATCCCTTGAGTGAAGCCATTGGAAATCTCATACAGATTCAGTCAAATTCTTGATGTGAGACGCAGTTCTTACAGTCCTCGATGACTTGCTCGGCGAGGAGTTAGGAATTCGCCGGTCTTGAATTGCCTACGATGAGGAACATGATAGCCCCGAGGACTTTGAAAGTCAAATTTCCGACCGTTCTTTGTCTTGCGGGCGTGACAAAATATCTTATCCACCTAACGGTCATATCATTGAAGGGCATTTATGTCTTATCATGTCGGGCTGCTCCTAGGCTATAAATAGCCGCCCCTACAACCACTAGTTGGTTGGCTGCTCGAGAGAACTTGACACTTGTCATTTGAGAGCAACCCATCCTCCGAGGACTTTGGCGAAAATCATCAAGTGAGGAAAATCCAAAACCAAACCCACAAAACACCCAAGTGATTGAGCATCATGAAGAAATTGATCTGCGTGGATCCGACACTTATTACCTTTGAAGACTATGCTTCTTCCAGACGGTTAGGCGTCAAGGTCTAGAACATCAAGAGGAATTGTGGATCGCCGAGTGACCAAGTCTGTGAAGGTTTGGAAGTCACTGAAGACTTACCACGAGTGATTGGGCCGAGGCCTGCGTGGTCTTAGTTCAAGGAGAATACGGTGAGGACTGGGTGTCTGAGTTGCGGCTCGAGGCGGGTGTCGGGGATGTGTGTCCTCGAGTTTAAATACTCGGCCGCTCCAACCAGACGTACAACCGAGACAGCAGTTGGAACTGGTTTACCAAATCATTGTCTTCACTGTTGACTGGTTCTATTTCCTCAACTCATTCATTTCCTCATTACATGTTGCATGTTGTTCATATCGTGCTTGAAGACTTTGGTGAAGACTTTCACAAATTCCTCGTTCAATTTCTTGATCTATTTGTCTTCATCTTGTTATCCTGTGTTTACGCTTCCTGTACTCTGTTCTAGTCTTCATTTCATCATGATGACTATGTGTGTAATCTGTTATGTTTACCTCTGAGTACATATTCCGCTGCAAATAGTTCTTCGCTAAGGAATTTCCTCACCGGCAAATTCCTCAGTGAAGAATTTCATAAAAATCGCCTATTCACCCCCCCTCTAGTCGATATAACGCACTTTCACTTGCCCGAGATTTGATCGTCGGTATCCAATACCTAGTTCAATCTCGTTACCGGCAAGTCTCTTTACTCGTTCCGTAATACATCATCTCATAACTAACTCATTAGTTATATGCTTGCAAGGCTTAGGTGATGAGTATTACCGAGAGGGCCCAGAGATACCTCTCCGACAATCGGAGTGACAAATCCTAATCTCGAATGATGCCAACTCAACATGTACCTTCGGAAACACCTGTAGAGCACCTTTATAATCACCCGATTCGTTGTGACGTTTGGTAGCACACAAAGTGTTCTTCCGTGGCAGGAGTTGCACAATCTCATAGTTGCAGGAACTTTGTATAAGTCATGAAGAAAGCAATAGCAGTATACTAAACGATCAAGTGCTAGGCTAACAGAATGGGTCATGTCAATCACATCATTGTTCTAATGATGTGATCCCACTAATCAAATGACAACACATGTCTATGGTCAGGAAAAATAACCATCTTTGATTAATGAGCTAGTCAAGTAGAGGCATACTAGTGACACTATGTTTGTCTATGTATTCACACATGTATTATGTTTCCGGTTAATACAATTCTAGCATGAATAATAAACATTTATCATGAAATAAGGAAATAAATAATATCTTTATTATTGCCTCTAGGGCATATTTCCTTCAGAGCGTTCCTTACGCGTGGAAGAATACGTGGCGGCTCTAGCAGCCGAAGACTGAGCGACCCCTCTAACTAGGACTAATGGTCGGTCGTCAGGACCACGGACACGGTTAGACGAGTCCGGCGCTCCACCTAATGTAACAACCCAGTTGGGATTTTGTAACGCCCCGGATTCGATGCGCCAGGTCTCTGCCAGTTATTCGCCGTCGTTGCCATGTCATTTGCTTGCGTGTTGCACTTTGCCATGTCATCATTTGCATTTCATATCATGTCATCATGTGCATTTCATTTTGCATACGTGTTCACCTCCTGCATCCAAGCATTTTCCCCGTTGTCCGTTTTGCAATCCGGCGCTCCTATGTCCCCCGGCGTCCCCTTCTTCTCTCCTGGTGTGAGCGGGTATTAAACTTTCTAGGAATGGCCTGAGGTTTGCCAAGCGGCCTTGGTATAGCACCGGTAGACCGCCTGTCAAGTTTCGTGCCATTTGGAGGTCATTTGATACTCCAACGGTTAACCGGGTAACCGCAAAGCCCTCTTTGAGTTGCAGCCCAACACCCCTTCCAAAGGGACCCAAAACCCATCTAACTCCCCTCCATGCTCTCGGTCGTTCGATCACAATTGCGTGGCCGAAAACCGCTCCTCATTTGGACTCTCCTAGCCCCCTCTACCTATATAAACGTCCCTCCCCTTCCATTTTCGCGGATGAATCCCCCGAAACCCTAGCTCCGCTCCCTCTCCGCCGCCGGACACGTCCAGATCGGACCGGACATGTCCAGCCGCCTCCCCTGCCCAATCCGGAGCCGCCAAGTGTCCTCCGCCGCCTCCTCCGCCAGCCGCGCGCCCGTCCCCGCTGCCTCGCGCTCCTCGCCTCAGGCCCCCGATGGCCCGACCGCCGCCGCTCCGCTTTGCCTGCCGCCGCCTCCGCTCCCGGCGCCGCCGCTTAAGCCAGCCGGCGCGCCTTCGCTCAGCACCGCCGGTGGGCGCGCGCTCAGCGCTGGCGCCGCGCGCGCGTCGCCGCCGTCGCGCCCGGATCCGGCGAGATCCGGCCGGATCCGCGGCCCCGCGCTCTCCCCGCCTTCCTCCTCGCTGGATCCCGCTGCTCCGGCCATCTCCCCGCATCTCTGGCGAGATCCCGGCAAGCCTCGTCATCCGCGCTGCCGGCTTGACTTTCCCCCGAGGTGGTTTTTTCACTAAGTCCCCGTTTATTTTGTCATCAACACGCCATGTTCATCGCATCACATCTCTGCATCCGTAGCTCCTTTTCGTGCGTATAATATGTCAAATTGTTCGTCTCGACGAGTACTTCATTTCATTCCATTGCATCATTTTCATTTGAGCTCATATTGATGCCCGAAATGCTGTTGGAAGAGTGCATGTTGATGTTAATCTGCTGAAACTGTTATAACTTGCTGTTTTATCATTTTTGCCATGATTGATGTGTGCATCCTATGAGTATGAGCTCTACATGAATGTTGATCTATGCCATGCCATCTTTCCAGGGGTGTTAACCATGTATTTTCGTGAGTTGTGTGCTGAGTGCATGAAGCTTGTTAACTAGGGTAGTTGCTGTTGCTGTTTTCCTGACAGATTCTGTTATATTTTGTTGCTATGTTAACATGCTTCTACTAATCATTCTATGCATAATCTGCAGATGCTCTATAAACATGTTTTGATCTACATGTCTTGCTCTATCCATTCATGCCCTTGGTTGCAATTATAGCCTGCTGGAACATGTTCATTTCTTGCTCCAAAGTTGCTTGAAAATGTTGCTATCAGCCTGTTTACATTAAGTTTACTTGTTCCCATGTGTTTTGCTAGTGATCCATGCACCCTATGAACTTGTTCTTGCCATGCTTAGCTTCATAAACATGTATTCTTACTGTTGGTTGCCTTGCCATGCCATGTATTGTTCTGTGGTGAGTGGTTCAAGCTCACGAACATGCCTACTTATTGTTGTTCCTGCCATGTTTGAATCTGTAATATAACTTGCCATGTTTACATGTGTGCCATCATATTTTCTATGCCTTTTTGGCTCATGGTCAGTAAGGGACTATTGATCTATGCTTTTAGTAGGTTCATGCCATGCCTTTGTTTGCCATGATAAGTTCCTGTAACATGTTGTTTGATAGCTCTAAACATTGCAACCTGATATTATTTCCTGATAAGTCTGAAACTGTTATTATTTGCAATATCTCCATGTCTTTTTGAGCATGTTCTAGTTGTTTCTGGAGATAGCTCAGTGTTCATGTTTTGGTATGCTTTACCAGTACTTCATGCCCATGCCTTTTGTTATTATGTTGGGGTGCTGTAGCTTATTGTTTTGATGCTTGCAATATGCCTAGTTGCTGTTATGGACAGATTGTGGTTATGACTTGTATAGAGTGTATGCGTTGAACCGTTGCTCCGTTTTGAGTGTGCTCTATATGAAACTTGCTTGATTTTGCATGTAGCTTCATATTATCATGTTGCATCCTTGTTTTGGTGTGTTTGCTTGATGTTTGTATGCATTTTGCATCAATGCCATGTTTAACTTGTTTTGCTCATATCTTCTAGGCCGTAGCTCCAAATCTAATGAACTTTATATGTAACTTGACTAGAATTTCGTGTAGATCATCTTGGTGCATCTTAACTTGCTTTTTAACAACTTCAACTTAAGGTTTATTCAGTTCTGGACCAATTTCGAAATTTGCATATGAGGACTTCTAGGAATTGTTATATGTTGTTTCCGGCCTCATTTAAACTTGCCTTGATGTGTTGTTCTTGTTTGCATCATCTCTTGCCATGAGTAGCTTCATGTAGCTTTGTCATGCATCATGCTTGTTGTGCATCATGTCTTGTTCATATGTGGTGTGTTTACCTATGTTGTGTGCTTCTTCTTGTTAGTTCCTGTTTTGTTGCGATCGTGAGGATTCGTTCGTCTACGTGTGATTCGTCTTCGTGGCTTCATCTTCTTCATGGACTCGTTCTTCTTGCTAGCGGGATTTCAGGCAAGATGACCGCTACCCTGGATCTCACTACTATCATTGCTATGCTAGTTGCTTCGTTCTATCGCTATGCTGCGCTACCTATTACCTGTTTATCAAGCCTCCCAAATTGCCATGAACCCCTAACCTTTGACACCATTCCTAGCAAACCGTTGTTTGGCTATGTTACCGCTTTTGCTCAGCCCCTCTTATAGCGTTGCTAGTTGCAGGTGAAGTTGAAGATTTCTCCATGGTGGACAGGATTTTGGTTGGGATATCACAATATCTCTTATATTATTAATGCATCTATATACTTGGTAAAGGGTGGAAGGCTCGGCCTTATGCCTGGTGTTTTGTTCCACTCTTGCCGCCATAGTTTCCGTCATACCGGTGTTATGTTCCCGGATTTTGCGTTCCTAACGCGGTCGGGTGATTTATGGGACCCCCCTGACAGTTCGCTTTGAATAAAACTTGTCCAGCAAGGCCCAACATTGGTTTTATCATTTGCCTCACCACCACCTACTTTTCCCTTGGGAGTAATTAACCCAAGGGTCATCTTTATTATAGCCCCCCCGGGCCAATGCTTGTCTAAGTGTTGGTCCAAACTAGAGCCACTTGCGGTGCCGCCCCTAGGCAACTTGGGGTATCGTCGGTTGCCGTATGTAGTGTTCATCCGGTCGTGGCCTGAGACGAGATACGCGCGGCTACTATCAGGATGTCGGCACGACGGGAGGTCTTGCTGGTCTTGTTTTACCATTGTCGAAATGTCTTGTAAACCGGGATTCCGAGACTGATCGGGTCTTCCTGGGAGAAGGTCTATTCCTTCGTTGATCGCGAGAGCTTGTCATGGGCTAAGTTGGGACACCCCTGCAGGGTATAAACTTTCGAGAGCCGTGCCCGCGGTTATGTGGCAGATGGGAATTTGTTAATGTCCGGTTGTAGATAACTTGGCACCAGATCCGAATTAAAATGCATCAACCGAGTGTGTAGCCGTGATGGTCTCTTCTCGGCGGAGTCCGGGAAGTGAACACGGTTTCTGTGTTATGTTTGACGTAAGTAGGTGTTTAGGATCACCTCTTGATCATTGCTAGCTTCTCGACCATTCCGCTTGTTTCTCTTCTCGCTCTCATTTGCGTATGTTAGCCACCATATCATGCTTAGTCGCTGCTGCAACCTCACCACTTTACCCCTTCCTTTCCCATTAAGCTTTGCTAGTCTTGATACCCATGGTAATGGGATTGCTGAGTCCTCGTGGCTCATAGATTACTACAACAACAGATTGCTTGAGTACAGGTTATGCGATGATCATGGCGTGAGAGCGATGTTTACTTGTTTGGAGTTCTTCTTACGCTTCTTCTTGATCGGGGATAGGTTCTAGGTCGGCAGCCTGGGCTAGCGAGGTGGATATTGTTTGAGTTTCTGTTTATGATTCATCCGTAGTCGGATGTTGTTCTTGTAAAATGATGTTGTATTCGTGTGACATTGTATACCTTTTGTATGTATCCCCATCTATTTATGTAATGTTGATGTAATGATATCCACCTTGCAAAAGCGTTTCAATATGCGGGTCTATCCTTGGTGGGACCTTGAGTTCCTTTTGGATAGGGTCGCATATTGGGCGTGACAATTTCCCCTAAAAGATGCTAGGGGCTGCTTTCGCAGAAAAGAGCCCATAGTTTGGCTCGACCCTATCAATACAATAGCATATTGCATTTTTCACGGTTCATTCAGATCAATGAAAACCTAGCACGAAGTCTTTCACTTGGGTTTTTTCTTGTACAGATGATCATCGTGCTACACCCTTTCAGGATACGGCACAACGGCGATAAAGGCACAGACGTGCAGCAGGGCCCCGCTCAAAGGTTTCTGTTTAGATTACGACCCTGCGTAATCCTTTTTAATATCTCTTGTTGCTTCTTCCCCTCCGGAAACTTTATATAATCGGGAGGGATACTGGCGTCTTCGGCATTTTTGTCACTCCAGACTACTGCTCGTACCTGGAAACTCAGGGCTTATTGTCAAGGGCGTTATTCAGCCTAGTAAACATTACAAAGTCCGAATACCTTACGGAGTGTTCGGCATCGCGAGTTTGGCCTTATATGCATCAGCTCCGAATCATGTCTTTGGTCAAATGTTGGGTTTCCCCGGCTCCCGTGTTTTGCTACCTTACATTCCGTCCTATCGGCTAAGGCGGCACCGGGAGAACTACTGCGATTGTGCCCCGGTTCATCTGGACGAGCACCTCAGTAGAGAAAGCCGAAAATCGTCATGATGATACAAATGATCGTCACCCACTCGATGACATAGCGGAATCTTCACGATTCCTCCGCATTAACGAAGGACCGGTTTCCCGGTCACGTACATATGCGCACCATATCCGGCTGAACGCAAAAGTACCAGGGGCTATATAGTAGCCCCACCGTCAAACTCCTATGGCTAAGTGAACGTGTTAAAGCTATATAGTCCGATTGCACGGTTCATGCGCTATCACCTCCTTAACGGACTAAGACGTTGGATCAAGTGTGACTACGCGTTTTCTCGAACACCCCCGCATTATATGCGTGGGGGCTGAAGCCGACGACTGCAAACTTTCAGGTTATATTCATACATAAACTGCTGCATAGGAGGCATTATAATACTTTCGGGCAAAAGTATAAACACAGCCTTTATAATCAAAATAGCATTGTGTTTACAATCACGATACATGTCATTCGAACATGGCACTCTTTGAGCACTGAGCCTCTATTAAACGGGCGCCTTCTAAGACTTCTTCGAAATAGTGCTCGGCCGGGTCCTGGCCGTCTGCCGCATTCCGAGTTGCAATAGCGGTGGTTTCCATCCTAGCCCAGTATGTTTTAACACGGGCAAGAGCCATGCGCGCACCCTCTATGCACGCCGACCTCTTCACATCATCGATATGCGACACAACACCAAGGAATTGTTGCACCAATCCAAAATAGTTGTCCGGCCTTGGTCCTTGTGGCCAAAGATGATCCACGACAGACCTCATAGCAAGCCCGGACAACCTGTGGAGTTCGGCCCATGCAGCCATCTCTTCATTCAATGGCAGCGGACGCGTCGGGGCACTGAACTGTGACTAGAATAACCTCTCAGCCTTATGGTCTTTCCGATCTTTGTAAAACTCGGTCGCGTCAGCAGCACTCTTTGCCAGGTCCACATATGAGTCGGCCGCACTCCACAACTGATCCAGAGGGGCATACTTCGGATCTCCAAATTTCATCCGCAACAGATAGGGCTTCCCAGCCACGATATCTCCGGCTTCACGAAGCTCCTCCCTCATCCCCCTCATTTCAGAGCGGGTTTCCTTGGCTGCCTCCAGGGCCTTCTTCAGGTCAGCCGCTTTTGCTTGATTTTCCTCTTTAAGGAGCTCACGGCAGTTGGTGGGATCCTTCAGCTCGGTAGCCATCTGGGCTATCTTTTCTTCGCTCCGGCGATGAGCACCCTATTCGGCTTTCAATTCTTCGACCGCCTTGAGGCGACGCATCACTTCTTGAGCTTGTTCCTTGGCTCGGGCAAGCTCCGCCCGAAGGGTCTCTACGGTAGTAGCTCCATCTGGAGTCACAATATATTATAAGATACTAGCACAATGCTCCTCTTACAATTCACTGACATGCCAAACATACATACCCTGGGCCTCGTCAAGCCGCTTGTTAACAAGTGCGAGGTCGGCATCCGCCACGTCCAGCTGCCGCTTTAGTTCGGCAAAATCAGAAGTCCGGTTAGCCCCTCGACAATCAGCCGCCTGCACTTACATAGCAGCGCGATTATTGCCTGGGATTACGATCCTCTGTTTGCCACCTCTGGGCGGTAACCAGAGTCTCGGGGGCTACTATCTATACAGAGCACACCTAGCATGTGCGGTACCATCACAAATACATATATTATTTTGCGTACCTCGAAGCCGCTCAGCAGACTCGCAAAGGCTTCATCCAACCCGCTTTTGGAGGATGAAATCCTCTCAGTCACCGTACCCATTAAGGCACAATGTGTCTCTGAGATGGTCGCTCGCCCCAACAAACCCATCAGGGTGCCCGGCTGTATGCCGGACAATCCCGGACTCCACCTATTGTTCTCCCTGGGCGCCGAATAGCCCGAACCTTGGGCAGCCGAAGTGTAAACTTCTGGCCTCGGCGGAGTGGGAGAAATCCTCTATGACGACACCTCGGGGTCGTCCGCCCCATGTGACGGGGAGGCAGGGGGAGGCGTCTCGCTTTCCATCATCTCTGGAGGAAGATCTCCGGAGGACGAACTCTATGGAGAAGGGCTGCGAGCCGGACTGCAACAAATATGTTTCGGTCATTATCTTCAGAGACAATACGAGGTACATTTACCGAAGCACTCTTTTTCTTACGGCTCGGTGGAGGGACGGCCCCCTTGCGAGGTTCTCCTCCCTCGTTTAGAAGCCTCTGTTTCCAAGTCTTTGGAGGCGACCCTTTTCTTACCTTGGGGAGAAGGGATTTTGGATCCCCCTCCCTGATTATCCTCCTTCGCGGAGGCACTTACTCCTCCATTTTGGATGTGTAAAAAATGAGGCCCATATGTGGCTTCCCTATTCCCCCCTTGTCTTCTCCTGATGGCACCTGATATGGCGCGCGCTCAAGCATCCTGGTCAACAAAGGATTTGGCGAGCCTTCGGGAAGAGGGGCCGGACACCTAATCCTCTCCGCCTTCTTCAGCCAGTCCTGGCAGAGAACAATTTTTTAGAAAGATGTTAAAATAAACATAAAGGATGTTGTGTTCGGTAGCGGAATTACTTACTTGGGTATCTGGGCAGTTGCAATTGAGACCCGCGTCCTCGGTGGTGTCCGGACACTTTATTCGTGATCCGAAGAATGATTCGTACATCTCTTTGAGCGTCAGGCCGAATAATTGTTGAACGATTCGCGGTCCTTCCAGGTTGAACTCCCACATACGGATAGGAAGACGTTGGCAGGGCTGGACTCGACAAACCAGCATCACTTGCATTATCTTGAAAAGACTGACATCCCTCTTGAGAAGGTCTCGGATGCGGCTTTGCAGAGTTAGCACGTCGTTAACCGGCCCCCAGTCCAGCCCCTTGTTGACCCATGAAGCCAGTTGCGGTGGGGGGCCCGGGCGGAACGCGGGAACAGCCACCCATTTTGTACCTCGGGGGGCGGTGATGTAAAACCACTCCCGCTGCCATAAATTAGAAGTCTCCACGAAAGAACCCTTTGGCCATGGGACGTCGGCGCCTTTGCCTATTATAGTGCCTCTGCACTCCGCGTGACGCCCGTCGATCACCCTCGGCTTTATATTTTCTCCGAGGGCTAGAGTTTAGCGTTGATCCCTTCGTAAGAGGGCGCATGTTCTACTACGGACTAGATTTCCACGATCTAGCTCGGTTCAAATCCTTACGAAAGTGCAACTATCCTAGGTGGTTTTGGTAATTCCTAACAACATATAGCTCATTGAGCTAACATCATTCCAAGATGAATATTTCAGGAAAAGCTCAACGAATGGCATGGCATGGATAAGAAAAGTGGATCCCTCAAAATGCTAAGGATAAAAGGATTGGCTCAAGATCAAAAGCTCAAGACTCTACATTTTATATTTTAGTGATCCAAGATCACATTGAGTCTATAGGAAAAGCCAATACTATCAAGGAGGGATGAGGTGTTGCTTAATGAGTTTCTTGCTCCACAGTGCTTAGTGATATGCTCCAAAACCCTCAGCTACTTTCTCATATCCACATATAACCTAAACCAAAAGTCAAACTCGGCCCTACCGGTTCTTTCTACCCAGCGCCACCGAGTTTAGATGTCATAGCCACTGCCACAAACCCTAGGCAAATCGGTCTCACCGATAGGGATCTCGGTCTCACCGAGATGGGGTTGTAATCTCTCTGTTTCCCTTCGTAACTTTTCGATACCACCGATATGAGCGATCGGTCCCACCGAGATTGCAATGTAAACTCCCTGTTTCCTTTTCGTTGCATTTCGGTCCCACCGAAATGAGCGAACCAGTCCCACCAAGTTTACCTGACCAACTCTCTGGTTAGCTTATTACCAAAATCGGTCTCACGAGTTTGTATGTCGGTCTCACCGAGATTACATTATGCCCTAACCCTAACCATATCGGTCCTACCGAGTTGCATGTCGGTCCCACGAAAATCCTAACGGTCACTAGATTTGCTAAATCGATCCGACCAAGTTTACCAATTTGGTCCCACGAGTTTGGCAAGTTGTGTGTAGCAGTTAGATTTTGTGTGGAGGCTATATATACCCTCCACCTCCTCTTCATTCGTGGAGAGAGCCATCGAACAAACCTACACTTCCAACTTGCTATTTACGAGAAGGAACTACCTACTCATGTGTTGAGGCCAAGATATTCCATTCCTACCATATGAATCTTGATCTCTAGCCTTCCCCAAGTTGCTTTCCACTCAAATCTTCTTTCCACCAAATCCAAATCCTGTGAGAGAGAGTTGAGTGTTGGGGAGACTATCATTTGAAGCACAAGAGCAAGGAGTTCATCATCAACACACCATTTGTTACTTCTTTGAGAGTGGTGTCTCCTAGATTGGCTAGGTGTCACTTGGGAGCCTCCGACAAGATTGTGGAGTTGAACCAAGGAGTTTGTAAGGGCAAGGAGATTGCCTACTTCGTGAAGATCTACCGCTAGTGAGGCAAGTCCTTCGTGGGCGACGGCCATGGTGGGATAGACAAGGTTGCTTCTTCGTGGACCCTTCGTGGGTGGAGCCCTCCGTGGACTCGCGCAACCGTTACCCTTCGTGGATTGAAGTCTCCATCAACGTGGATGTACGATAGCACCACCTATCGGAACCACGGCTCAAAAATCACTGTGTCTCCAAATTGTGTTTGAATTCTCCAAACCCTTCCCTTTACATTCTTGCAAGTTGCATGCTTTACTTTCTGCTGCTCATATACTCTTTGCATGCTTGCTTGAATTGTGTTAAGATTGCTTGACTTGTGCTAAGATAGCTAAAATCGGCCAAAGACTAAAATTGGGAAAAAAATAAGTTTTATTTGGTCAAGTAGTCTAATCACCCCCTAGACATACTTTCGATCCTACAAGTGGTACCAGAGCTTTGGTCTCCATTTACTTTGATTTCCATAGCTTTTGGTAGTCATAGACTTGGTTTCACAACCTAGGAGAGTATGGCGTCTAGCGAGGGAAATTATCACCATAGAGGTCCTTACTTTAATGGTACTAATTTTGCTAGTTGGAAGCATAAGATGAAAATGCATATTCTTGGACATAACCCCGCCGTTTGGGATATTGTGTGTATTGGCCTGCAAGGTGAATTCTTTGATGGGAGAGAACCGAACCGTGAAGCTAGTGCGGAAGAGTTGAAGATGCTGCAATACAACGCTCAAGCTTGTGATATCCTCTTCAATGGATTGTGCCCCGAAGAATTCAACAAAATCAGCCGTCTTGAGAATGCAAAGGAAATTTGGGATACTTTGATTGATATGCATGAAGGTACCGACTCCGTCAAGGAATCCAAGTTGGATGTGCTCCAAAGTCAACTTGACAAGTTCAAAATGAAGGATGGTGAAGGTGTCGCTGAAATGTACTCTAGGCTTGCTCTTATCACAAATGAGATTGCGGGCTTGGGAAGTGAAGAGATGACCGACAAATTCATCATCAAGAAGATCCTAAGAGCTTTGGACGGAAAATATGATACCGTGTGCACATTTATCCAAATGATGCCCAATTACAAAGATCTCAAGCCAACAGAAGTCATTGGAAGAATTGTTTCTCATGAGATGTCACTCAAGGATAAGGAGGAACTTCACAACAAGTCAAGTGGTGCTTACAAAGCCTCATGTGAAGCCCCCACATCATCAAGTGAGAAACAAACCTTCAATGAAGAATTGAGCTTAATGGTGAAGAACTTCAACAAGTTCTACAAGAGTAGAAGCAAAGAAAGAAGCTCCAAGTCAAGGTCCTACAATGACAAAAGATCTTCTAGTCGAGAGCGCAATTTCTATAATTGTGGGAGACCCGAACACTATTCAATGAGTGTATGGCACCCACAAAGAAGAAGAATCACCCAAGAGGAGAAGTAGAAGAAGAATCTTCACCAGAGAGAGGAGGAGTAGAGATGATCGTTATGAGCGAAGAACATCCCGGAGAAGCAAGGATTAGGAAAGGAAGGACAAGTCATCAAGGAGCTACACAAAACGAAGACATCAAGCTCACGTTGGTGAATGGGTATCCGACTCCGACACCGACAATCACTCCGAGAGAAGCTATCACTCCGACTCCGAATATACTCAAGATGAAGGTGTTGCCGGTCTAGCACTTGTGTCAACCAACTCCTATGACATATTTGACTCACCAAATGAAGGACTTGGAAGATGCTTCATGGCTAAAGTGTCGGGAGACTGCCGCCATGAACACCTATGGGGCGGAGCCCCTTATGCATCTTGATGCGAGGCGAAGGGAGCACGGAGAGCAGATCGTGGCGAGCACGCGGTTTTACCCAGGTTCGGACGCGGTGAGCAGCGTAAACCCTACTCCTGCTTGATTGTATTGAGCTCGGGAGCTTGAAGAGCTACGAGAGCAGCTACACAGTCAGTAGAGTTGCAAAGGTTTGAACGAGCAGAACCCCCTCCACGTTGTGCATGGGCCTCCTTTTATAGTGCAAGGGTCACCGACGGTGTCAGCGAGGAGAAAGGGGTAAAAGCGTAAAAGAGGTGGTAGTTGGAGCAGTCTTGAGGAACGAGTGGAGCTACGGTGCGTGAGCGAGTGGTCGCTACCTACTTTGTGATGGGGACAAGGGCATTTAATGCTCGTCGGCGTCGACCCCAAAAGCTCCGCCCTTGTGTCTCCGTCGCCACGCGGCGATGGATCCACCACCGTGAAGTGCCACCGTGTCCCCGGGCTGCATAGCCATCCGCCACGCGTCCTGGAAAGGCCCGGGGTGTGGCGTGGGCTGATGAACTGGGCAGCGGGCACCTGGCGCAATTCTCGGCAAGCACCTTGCGGGGTCTTGACCTGCTGCGGGCCGGGAGCTTGCCGGGCTCTGTAGCTTGTCGCTCCCCGGGCCCTCGGCGGGACGCATATAGCATCGAGGCGTGTCTTCTATGATGTAATCTCCTAGTCTTCCTGGCGAGCTCCTCTCGCCATGGCCTTGCGTGAGTGATGTAACCTTGAGCCTGGAGCGGCCTTCCCGGCAAACTCCGCTTGCCGGGGTCTCGATCTTCTGTCTTGTATACTTCGTTTTTGAATGGTTTGACATGGGGCAGGAAGGTCTTCGGCGAGCACGTGGTAAACCCTGCCGCGGGAAGCTGCAACCGCCCGTGCACAAGTTGGGGTACTGAGGTACCCCTACCTTAGCTACACCGGCAGAGCCCCGAACTGGGCCACACACGGCGCCCGGCTGTTGGGCCGAGCCCAAAAAGCGCATCTGCACACGCTGCGGCCACTGGCGCGCCGAATCCACTTCGCATCTGCCACATCCCCGTAGCAGCGCAGCGTCGATTGCGGCGTCGTGGGATGGGGCGTGCCCACGTTCTTTAATGGAAAAAGCGGGCGCCCCCACTTCCCCATAAGCGCAGAGAAGCGGGGCGGTTCCCTCCTTCGCTTTCATTGCATCTTCTTCCTCCTCGAGAGATCCCTTTGCGCTCCGCCTCCACATCTCCTCCGCCGTCTCTTGCATCTGCGGCGCCGCCGGACTCATCGTCCTCCTTCCCTCGCCACCTCCGCCATGGCCCCGAAGACCGATAAGGGGAAGGCGGAGAAGACCAAGAAGGAGAAATCTGAGCAGCGGCGGCTTCGCTGCTGTTGCTTGAGCGGGCGTCGTCTTCTGGCGCCCGTAGCTCTCCTAGGCTCCCCTTTTGCCCTTCCCGGCAAGCTTCTCTTGCCGGGTCCTCCTTGACCTAACTCTTGAACAGAGAAACAGGAGAGGAATTACGGGCATCTTATCTTCTAATTTGTAAGCCCTTGGGCCTTAGTTGTATTTAAAATATGTAATCCTCTCTATCATGTTTTTCATCCTCTATGGACTTGTAGTAAACTAGGATGTTTTAATGAAAAGAGGCGGCTTGTCGGACCGAGTCTTTTACTTGACTTCGTGCCTTGTATGTTCCCATCCCTCGCTCTCGGGGAGCTTGCGGCGTGAACACGCTTCTTGAGTCGGGACATCAGCAGCCCATTGGCGGTGTTGCTTCCGGCAAGCAACCTTGCGGGCGATTGCAGCGCACTTGTGTTTGTTGAGCGGACTCGGAAACAAACCAAAGGCGCAAGCGGGCCACGACCAACTCCTCAGCGCACGGGTTTTACAAGACACGCTTCGTTCAAGGACGCAGCCCGCTTTCCCCGGTCCATGAGAGGATGCATGACGAGGGATGAAAAACTTATCTGATTCCGCAGCTTTTTGGTGCTATTATCCCGGCCGGGTAAGAATCTTGGTACTCGCAGCCCCCGGCAACTCTGGCTCCGCCAAAATCCAGGTGCTGGTGTGCTCTTCTGGTTTCTCCTTGTTGCTGTAATTTCAGCCATGAAAACAGCCGAGATAGGTCTGCAACAGTTTCATTATTTACATGTATATGTATATAAATCCTTTTCTATGCGACTTTGCAATACGATGCCGTGCCTTGCCCTTCGTATGTTTATACTCTATGCTGCTAGGGAGCTTGCGGTATGAACACGCTTCTTTGAGTCGCGGGACATCAGCAACCCATTGGCGGTGTCGCTTCCGGCAAGCAACCTTGCGGGCGATTCTGGCGCACTTGTGTTTGTTGGCGGACTCGGAAACAAACCAAGCAAGCGCCACTGGGCCACGACACTGCTCCTCCAGCGCACAAGTTTCTCATCTGAAGGGCATCTTCTGGCGGGGCCTGCTCGTTACACCCTCTACTTTACACCCTTTGTGCGCTTTTACCCTCGCTTCTAGGGAAACTTGCGGCAAAGGGCCCTTACCATGTCAAAGCGCCGAGTCTGAACTTCGAAGCAGCCCGCTGGCCAAGGTCTTACCGGCAAGCAACCTTGCAGCGGCTAGTCATAACGCACTCAGCTTGCTGGCGGACTCAGCAGAAACAAAGGCGCGACACTTGCGCAGCTCACTTAAATCGTTGGCGTGCTCGAAAGCAAGATAAAGTGCGGCTATCCACGAGTAAGTTCCTCCAGCGCACGGTATTGCGTACAAAGGGCGAGCATACGAGAACATAACATAAAAAAGCATGGAACTAAGGAGTGCTCTGCACAAAAGTTCGGACGACTTAGCTTTTCTATTTCCAACAATCCGTCGAGGCCGTACTCCTCCCCCGATCCTTCCCCCTTGTATGTTCTCGTCCTTACGCTTTCGGGGAGCCCACCAGCGCAAACATGCTTGCTGATCGCAGGGCATCAGCGGTCCGCTGGCGGTGCAGCCCCCGGCGGAAAGAACTTGTCGGGCTGGTTGCGGCGTGCTTTTATCGTCGAGTGGACTCAAGATGAACCGACGGCGCCGCATCCAGGTCCCTCATACAGGGTATGGATTCTCAGGGGGTACAACTCAAAAGTTCGGAGCTTGGCAATTTTCTTTGCCCTACTGGCCGGTGGACCGGTCGGCGGGGCTCGATGGCGCGTTCTCGACGGCAGCGCAGCGCTCGAGAAACGCGCTGCGGAGTGAGCACGAGCTGCCGTCCTTGCGAGTTTGATCTTTGGCTGGTTTGTCTTTGTTTCCTCGCACTTGCGGTGGAGCTCGATGGCGCGTCCTCGGCGGCAGCGCAGCGCTCGGGGAGATCGCTGCGAAACGAGCACGAGCTGTCCTTGCGGACTTGGCCTTCTTCTTCCCGGGGAGCTTCAGCGGCAAGTAGCTCGCGCTCTGCCGCAGCAGCTGCTTCGGTAGATCTTTTCGGTCTGACGGCGCATCCTTCTTGTCGCCCGGTCGTCGAGGACTGGCGTTGATCGGCGAGCCAGCGGATCCGGCGATGCCGTGGAGCCGTCGTCGGCGTTATTCCGCGGGCGGCGTCTTTGCTTCTGCGGCGGGGAGTGCGGTGGTTGCACCCCAGCGGTCTTGTCGCCGTCGGCCTTCATCTTCTCAGCTTATCGCGGCGCGAGTCGCCACTCTCTGTGGTCGTCGTTAGCGAAAGCGTCGAGCTCTGGATGGTAGCCCTCCGGTCTTGACCAGCCTGATTTACACTGTTACACCAATTCCGCTATTCGTCTTCTCAATGGACTGTTTTCGCTCACTATCCGTTTCCTCGATTGGCATTTCATTTCGCTCATTCACCGAATCTCTATTGAACTTCATCATATTCACTGTCTCACCTATTCATCTGTAATAAGCTTTCACTTCAGTCGTTACGCTCTCATGACCTGCAATATCGTATTCAGCTTCATCACTTACGGCTAATCTACCGTATAATGACAACTTCGTTATACTCATACAGTGATCTTCCACTGGATCACATCCGTTAAGTGCAATCCTCTCGGTCTAATCAGTGAAAGTCCTATTCATAACAGCTTCGATCATGCAGTTTGACACGAGACATCTAGTCAATTCAGTCATCATTGTCGTGAGAGAAGATCATATAGCAGATTCATAAGTCATAGTAGAATGAATCTGTAACACATTTGTTAATATGATAGCGTAATAACTAGTGCATACGTTATGCTATGATGGGACACTTGATTAATGAGCTCTATCAGTCAATGATTATACACTATTCATATGATACATCATGTCGTATTCAACAATGATCATTACATTTATGCTAGAATAATGATATATTGCTTGTATTTTGCCTATGATCCACTAGTTGTTCTATGACACGCTTCTAGCAATCATGATCTGCACGTTAACACTATGGATAATGTGTCATCGACCTGCATTTACGGCAGTCCGACATCTCCGTAATGTTTAAGCGCAGGTCGCGACTTAGTCTGCCAGGATTATGTGGTTGCCATGTCTGCTGACTACCTGTCTTGCATTATTCATTGCTCACTTTGCATATGTACATATCAAGCATTCTGGTGCATTCATTGTCCCATTGTTCCTCTGCATCGATTTCTGTCCGTTTCAATGTCATTTAGTGTTCCTGCCTGTCACTTCATTTGCATTTATACATTTATCTGGAATAGGTCGAGGTTGCCAAGCCTTGAGTTAACATCATGCATCTTGTCCAGTTCGTCCTTTAGTGGTTCCATAACGGCAGTCTCAGCCTCTTGGTTACCCCCTTCAGGGACCTCAACTCTAGTCCCTCATGCCTCTGTATCATTGCGTGCACTGTCAGTTGTCCCAGAGCTCTTAGACCTACCTTCGCTTGCAGTACCAAGCCGCCCTTCTCATTAGTGGTGAGTCCACTCGCACTGCATGCTCATGTACATGCCGCTGTCCGGACTGTCCGACTGTGCGTCTGCCACAGCCTAGCCGCTCTCCGACTGTGCTGTCCTGCCTTGCTCCTTTCGCCTTGCCTCCTCGGCGATCCTAGCGCATCGCCCTTCCTGCCGGCCGTCTGCCATAGCTCGGGCCTCAGTCCATCTGCTCAGGTCACTCCGCTTTGCATGCTGGCGCTGTTACCGCTCTGCCCCTCACTCCCCTGGACTCCTGCATCTGGCCATCGTCCCGGTCTCTTGCATCCATGCTCTTTCATGGCGAACTGGCCACTCTGAGGTGTCTTTGCCCGTCCCTAGTCGCGTATGAGTCGCGTATCATTTCGCTGTTTGCTCATATGAGTGTCTCCTTGTGTCTCGCCATGCTTGCATCTTTGTAACTTTTGTGCAGTTACTTCATGTCTTGCATGCTTTCTCGTTTCATGATCTCATGATTGATGCAACTTGCACAATCATTTCATTGCATTCTTCGTTTGCTCTGCTTCATACTCCATATTATGCTTTGCATAGCACATGTTCGTCTTGCCATGATACTTTCTCATTGTCCTGTACTTTAATTCTTGAGTCATGTATTATGGTAGTTTCGATCTATGTTATTTAACGTGCTGTTATATGTCATGTAACTGTTTGACTTTTGTTACTGTGCATGTCCATACTGTCCTATCTGTATGTCTCATATGTCATGCCTCTATCACTGTTGGTTTGCATGTTGCCTCTATGCCATGTCTTTGTCAATCTTGTTTGTGCCATGTCGGTTAATTATCATTTTTGCCTCAGTTTCCTGACTGTCCCTATGGACTTCTTCATAGTTATTTCTGGTGCCTGAACAGTTGATCTATTTGCAATCTCCATTCTGCCTCTTAGTTCTAATGCTTGCTGATTTCTGTTCTTGCCCTTTTCTATGATGTTGGCTATGTGTTTAGGCTACTTTCATGTATTTGTTGTTATGCCATGTCAGAATTGTTTGATACCCTCTTGCAATATGCTTTTCTGTATCTTGGCTGTTCATGTGATTTCATTTATTTTAGTCTCTGTTTTTTGTTGTAGCTTTTAATCAGTTTACTTGCATGTTTCATTGCTCTGGTACTCCTTTTTATGCATATTATTGATCATGTTTTGTTATCTCTGTCTATATTCTGTTACATGTTGCTTATGATTGCACTTTATTCTGTACTTATTTGCATGCTCATGTATTGATGTTGGTTCAGTAGCTGTTGATGTTTGTTCTTGATACTTGCATGTTAGTTTCATTGCTATGTTTGATCTTGTCATGTGTTCTTGTTTGTATCTTGATAGAGTGTTGATGTTGCTCTCGTTTGGGTGTCTACTATATGAACTTGCTTATTTGTGCAGTAGTCCATTATATATTTGCATCTGTTGTTTGTTTATTTTGCATTTATCAATGCTTATGTTTCTTCAGATTTCTTATTTGTAGCTCCAATCTGAACTTATATAACTTGACTATTTCTTGATCATCTTGCTGCCTACTTTATAACTCAGTAGTTGTCATAGCATTTCTTGTTTGGACCATTCTGATTCTTATTGTTGTCATTTTGTGTGAGTATGTTTCTTTCTCCTTGTCTCTATGTGTAGCTTCATATTTGCTTCATGCTGTGTGTCATTCTTGTATTGGTTGCGTTCCTTTATCCTTTTCGTTGTATCTATTGTTTTACTTGTGTCATCGTAGTCACTTCTCATGCTTCCTTAATCTACGTTGGTTCTTCTTCCCTCTACGTTGCATTGCTGTGAGTCTATGTGGCAATGGCTACTATCTCCTACTTCATTGCTCTATGTGCCTCCAAGCCCAAGATTGCACCAAACAGAATACCAGAAACATATCTGTTGCTGAGAAGAACAAGGCCCCAGTGCTTGAGACTATTGCTGAAGAAGAAGATGATGAAGAGCATGTTCTGAGAAAGTTGAAGCCAAAGATTCTAGACCACAATGATGCTCATCCTGAGAACATGAAGTTGAGGAAGGATGCAGGACTGACAAAGGAGGTTGTCTCGATCCCTATGCTATCGTGGAGAAGGATTGTTGTTGACTACAGGTTCCATACTAAGGAACAGTAGGACTTCTATGAGACAGTTTTGTTGGACAAGAAGCCTATAGTTTGTGACATGAGGTGGGTTGACTGGACCTACATGAAGGAAAATGAGGAACACTATCCTGGAGTGTATGACAGTTTTAGTGCTTGTGGAGTTGCAGACTTTGTTGGGCAGAAGCTCACAAAATGGAATGATGAGCTCATTATGCAATTCTACTCCACAGCACACTTCTATCCAGATGGCAGGATAGTGTGGATGTCTGAAGGTACAAGGTACCAATCAACTATTGAGGAATGGGAAAATTTGATCAATGCACCTAAGGAGAAAGAAGATGACTTGGATGTCTATGCCAAGAAGAAGATGGATCACAACTCCATGGCTCATATGTACAAGGAGATCCCAGATGCGCAGCTTGAGACACATAAGTTTGATCTCAGACATTATCTTCTCGTCAGACTCCCAACTATCAACTGGATCCTCAGGCATACCTTATTGCCCAAGTCAGGTGACCACAACATGATAAGAGGCCAGGCTATAAACTTGCTACACTTATTTGATGTGCCACAGAAATTCAAGGTCATGGGCCTCATAGTTGAGACTATCAAAAGGACAAAGAAATGACTGTGAGGAGAAGTTGTGGATATGCCCCACAGATTCAGGAGCTGATTAACTCCAAGATGGGCACAGGCACATACTTGCTGGACAAGGAACATTTTGCTATCTATCCAGACTTTGAGGATAACTAAGTGGTTATGGATGAAGATGAACCATCTTCTGTGCATGCTCAAGCCAAGAAAGAGAAGGCAAGGACAGAGAAGGCTACCAAGATGCCAACAATGGAAGAGGCATCTCAGTACTTTCTGAAGAGCAGACAGGATCAACTAGGCTACTTGATTGCCTCCACTCTGAGGATTGAGAAGGGGCTGGCCACCTTAACTCAAAACCAGGAGAGCCTGGAGAGGATCATGGAGCAGAAGTTCTACAACTTGGATGTGAAGGTAACTGAGATCCAGTCTGTTGTTGAGCAGCTTCAGGATGACATGGAGGAGAGGAAGGGCAAGACTACCACTGATGCATTTGCCAGAGGGCCTAGAGGTTAGAGATCAGCTGCAGTGCCAGTGACAGACACCAGAGCCACTTCATCTACACCAGGCACAGCTCCTACAGCTCCAGTGCAACCAGCTTCAGCACCCACACCTCCAGCTCCATATACATCAACTGATGCTTTCGTCCTTGGCGTTTTATCTACACCACCACCTGAAGATCAAGCCTGAGAGTCGATCTAGTACTATGCATTTTCTATGAACTTTTTGGTAACTTTTTGCCAAAGGGGGGGAAGAATCTATAGATCATAGGCTTCGAGAGAGAGTGTTGCTTTTTGTTCTCTCTTGCTTTGGTGGTTAAACTCTATTTGCTTGTTTGAGATACTCTATGTCTATGTGATACTTGATGATCATGTGTTTGATCGTATGCTACATTTATGCTTGTTGGATGACATTATCTCGTTTATCTCTATATGATCATTCACTTTGCTTGGTGATGAGTGCATGTATTCAGTTATTATCATTTTGAGAGCTCCACCAAGATGTATGTGACATGGAAGAGTTACCCATGAGCCTAACTTCTTGTGCATTTGCAGTCCAAAGTAAATCTTAAACTATGCACAAATTTAGGGGGAGCTCTTGCTTATCACATACTTCTCAAAGCGACTATGTTTTTCACTCTTATTATCATCTGTCGAAGCTGTGATCTATATGTTGTTATCAATTACCAAAAAGGGGGAGATTGAAAGTGCAACTATCCCTAGGTGGTTTTGGTAATTCCGAACAACATATAGCTCACTGAGCTAACATCATTCCAAGATGAATATTTCAGGAAAAGCTCAATAAATGGCATGGCATGGATGAGAAAAGTGGATCCCTCAAAATGCTAAGGATAAAAGGATTGGCTCAAGCTCAAAATCTCAAGACTCTACATTTTATATTTTAGTGATCCAAGATCACATTGAGTCTATAGGAAAAGCCAATACTATCACGGAGGGATGAGGTGTTGCTTAATGAGTTTCTTGCTCCACAGTGCTTAGTGATATGCTCCAAAACCCTCAACTACTTTCTCATATCCACATATGACCTAAACCAAAAGTCAAACTCGGCCCTACTAATTGTTTCTACCCGCGCCACCGAAGTTCGGATGTCATAGCCACCGCCACAAACCCTAGGCAAATCGGTCTCACTCGATAGGGATCTCGGTCTCACCGAGATGGGAATGTAATCTCTTTCCCTTCATAATGTTTCGTACCACCGAGATTGCAATGTAAACTCCCAGCTTCCTTTTTGTAACATTTCGTCCCAATCAAATGAGCTTAACCGTCCCACCAAGTTTACTCCGACCAACTCTCTAGTTAGCTTATTACCAAAATCGGTCTCACCGAAGTTTGTGTAATCGGTCTCACCGAGATTACGTTATGCCCTAACCCTAACCATATCGGTCCTACCGAGTTGCATGTCGGTCCCATCGAAAATCCTAACGGTCACTAGATTTGCTAAATCGGTCCGACCGAAGTTTACCAATTCGTCCCACCGAGTTTGGCAAGTTGTGTGTAACGGTTAGATTTTGTGGAAGCTATATATACCCCTCCACCTCCTCTTCATTCGTGGAGAGAGCCATCGAACAAACCTACACTTCCAACTTGCTGTTTCGAGAAGGAACTACCTACTCATGTGTTGAGGCCAAGATATTCCATTCCTACCATATGAATCTTGATCTCTAGCCTTCCCAAGTTGCTTTCCACTCAAATCTTCTTTCCACCAATTCCAAATCCTGTGAGAGAGAGTTGAGTGTTATGGAGACTATCATTTGAAGCACAAGAGCAAGGAGATCATCATCAACACAACATTTGTTACTTCTTGGAGAGTGGTCTCTCCAAGATTGGCTAGGTGTCACTTGGGAGCGTCCGACAAGATTGTGGAGTTGAACCTAGGAGTTTGTAAGGGCAAGGAGATCGCCTGCTTGTGAAGATCTACCGCTAGTGAGGCAAGTCCTTCGTGGGCGACGGCCATGGTGGGATAGACAAGGTTGCTTCTTCGTGGACCCTTCGTGGATGGAGCCTCCGTGGACTCACAAGCAACTGCTACCCTTCGTGGGTTGAAGTCTCCATCATATGGATGTACGATAGCACCACCTATCGGAACCACGGCTCAAAAATCACCGTGTTCCAAATTGCGCTTTGAATTCTCCAAACCCTTCCCTTTACATTCTTGAAAGTTGCATGCTTTACTTTCCGCTGCTCATATACTATTTGCATGCTTGCTTGAAATGTGTTAAGATTGCTTGACTTGTGCTAAGATAGCTAAAATCTGCCAACGACTAAAATTGGGAAAAGGATAAGTTTTATTTGGTCAAGTAGTCTAATCACCCCCTCTAGACATACTTTCGATCCTACACCTTCACATCTCGTCGCTTATCATCGTGTGAAGCCTTCCTCCGTGATCACCCCCACTTCGCCTATGGCTCAAGACCTGCAGATAAAAACAACACTCTCGTTGGGTCTGGGGTGGGGACGACCTGCCCTTGAGTAGGTAGCCTCAGCGGAATCTCGGCGGTGAGATATCTGGCCTCCCTAAGCTTCCGGATGTCCTCCTCTGTGATGGAGGAGGCCATCCACCGGCCTCGAAGATTGGATCCGGACATGGCCGGAGGACCAAAGTGCTTTAGCTTGAGCCTTGGGTGTTGGAACTCGAGGTACGGGAGGGGAAGGATCGAGCGTGGAAAGAAAAGGACAGGCTTGGCCCCCTTTATAAAGAGGACGAATATCAAACGTCCCCCGCGTGACCGTTTGGGACTTGCCTAAAATTGAGGAGTCATACTAAACAAACACGGTTGGGTTACCCACACTTGTATTGATGAGAATCCCGCAATAAGGTGGATACGATCTCTGCTTCGACAAGACATGCCAATGAAACCGCCTCGCAGCGTGTGTAGTGGCTGGTTATGAAAACGGTTCGAATAAAGACCAGACCATGGCGTGATGTCCTAAAAGCTATCAGCATATTAGATTTGTGGAATATTATACTCTCTACGGTGGAATGTGGAATTTGTTTTGTAGAGCTGGACACGATCCTTGTGTCCTAAATCTTCTATGGAGTATCCGGAGAAGGAACCCGCCTTGCAATGCCGAAGACAAACTGCACGCCGGACTCATCGTCATTGAATCATGGTTCAGGGGCTATTGAGGGAGTCCTGGATTAGGGGGTCCTCGGACAGCCGGACTATATACTTTGGCCGGACTATTGGACTATGAAGATACAAGATTGAAGACTTCGTCCCGTGTCCGGATGGGACTCTCCTTTGCGTGGAAGGCAAGCTTGGATATTCGGATATGTAGATTTCCTTCTCTATAACCAACCTTGTGTAACCCTAGCCCCCTTCGGTGTCTATATAAACCGGAGGGTTTAGTCCGTAGCACAACAATCATAATCATAGGCTAGCATCTAGGGTTTAGCCTCTACGATCTCATGGTAGATCAACTCTTGTAATACTCATCAAGATCAATCAAGCAGGAAGTAGGGTATTACCTCCATCGAGAGGGCCCAAACCTGGGTAAAACATCATGTCCCCTACCTCTTGTTACCATTAGCCTTAGACGCACAGTTCGGGACCTCCTACCCGAGATCCGCCGGTTTTAACACCGACAGCGACCTCCATGCTCGGGCAACGACGACCAGCATGGTACATCAACAATCCGCTTCTACTCACCATGCATCTACACCCTTGCTACAGTTTCATGATTTGATAATACATTAATACAATTAGTAGAAAACAGGGCACTAGTCCCGGTTCGCAATCGGGACAAAACGATCGGGACTAATGCCCGTCACTTTTAGTCCTCGTTGGCTTATGAACCGGGACTAAAGGAGCTCCATGTGGCCGCTGGCAGGTGCCCAGGAAGAAGGACCTTTAGTCCCGGTTGGTAACACCGACCGGGACTAGAACGCAGCCACCCGTCAGCAGCTTCCAGGCGTTGGGGTTTTTGTTTTTTTAAAGGAGGGGCTTAGGGGTTTTGGAGGGTTTAGGGGTTTTCATATTGTGTTTCCCCCTTCCATTTTGTGTTTACCCTTCAATTCTTTTACATCTAGGGTTTCATTTCTATTTAATGTTTTTCCATTCAACTCGACGCTAGCTACTACATATAGCAATGAAGGAACCATTAGACAAGATCGTTATGAACATATATAGAGAGAAGTGACATGTATTTCTCCGTGCTTGGTCGAACAACAAGTTTTCGTATATCTATCCGACTCTACTACATATATACAATATAACATCTCTTACAATCCCTAACGCCATCTACTACCAAAATCCCATTGCATTTCCATATGTGGTATTCTCCTTTTCGTGTATGACGTGGTCAAGAAACAATCCCGCCAAATCCTCTTGAATTGCTCAGATGCGATCCTGTGGTAGGAGTTGATCCCACATCCGCCATATATGAATGAAACTCAACCCAATTGATGGTAATAAAATAAAATTGTGAATATTGTTACATACTTCAAATTGTTGGTCGATAAGCCCCGCCAGAGGTCTAGTGGCTAATGAACTCGCAAACATAGTATCCACATAAATTAGTCCCATGTACCGCCACAAGCACTTTACGAGAATAAAGTTTAATCAAACTGATAATCAAGCATGATAATGATATGGATGAAACTAGAATCAACGAGAGATGCGCGAAACTAGCTAGTACTACTTACTTTGGGGTGTGTAAATTGTAGCTCCTTCTTCAGACCCGAAACCATTCCGGTGAACTTTTTCCATGCTCGGGCAACGACAACCAGCATGGTACATGGACAATCCGCTTCTACTCACCATGCCTCTCGCACCCTTGCTACAATTTCGTGGTTTGATAATACATTAATACAACCATCCAGGCAAAACAAATAGGAGAGTTGGCGTTGCTTCCATAGGGAAGTGTACAGACAATGAGTTGTTCCACTTTTGTAAGTTTGGAGATAGTTGAGATCTGCATATGCGTAGCATTTCAAGTAAATTAGGTTATAGCAGTTACCATATGGTAGGAAATATGTTATGTATGGTGGTCTTCCTAAGATGCATATTTCATCATAAGTTGCTCTGAATGAAGTAAAATGTGGTCTCAAGCAAGAGCTTAGTCTTATGTAAGTAAACGCTAGTCACAACATTCTAATTTGTGATGACCTGCATAAATATGCAAAAAGAGATAATGCACATGCATATTAACTACGTTGATGCCTATTCAATCAAACCAATCATTGTTACCTCTATGTGTTTCCATTATATGACATTTTGTGTCTACACTGCAAAAAATGAAGAGTTCAACATGAATGGGAACATTATAGAATTCCAAGTGAGGTGCTTATTTCATTTTATGTTTCTTGGGGTAGACATGAATTCCATCTTATGATCTGCACTAACAAAAAAGTGCACCAGCTCGGTTTTATCCATCTACAAAACTAATAAAGTAAAGATAGCCTATTCTTGGACATAAGTGTCAACATATGGATTCTTATAGCATGGTAGAGAGCATGTGCGGCTCCCAAAGTCATGTTGTTGCAGTTTTTTTCTTCAGATCTTAGAACAGCAAGATCACGGCATATAACTATCTTTAATTTGTACATCAATTGGAAGAAAAATCTAAACTTGCATCTCCTGCTAAGACTGATATGGTACTCTTGCCCATTTTGCAGGTCTTGGTCAGTTTTTGCATTATTGTTGATTGTTTTATCTTTGACATGCTTATTTATGTTTAGTGGTTTCATACTTTGTCTAAGATTGCAAAGGTATTTTCCCTTTGTTATGTACTACAAATTATTTTGTGTGAAAAAGTAACCATTTTGAAAATCAGAAGTGCAGACGTTGTCATACAGGATAACTACGAGCCTTGCATCATACTATTGTCAATAAGCAGCGGGATAAAGTTTATGCACTAGTAGAAAATAGGGCTTTGGTCCTGGCCAGATCAGAGCATTAGTCCTGGTCGTGTTACAAACCGGGACTAATGGGTGCATCAGTCCCGGTTAGAGCGGCCAGGGCGCCGGCCGGGCCTCGGGGGCCATAGGTCCCGGTTCGTCTGACCCCTTTAGTCCCGGTTCCGGACACGAAATGGGACTAAAGGGCCTCGCTCCTGGCGCAAACCCTATGGTCCCGGTTGGTGGCTGGAACCGGGACTAAAGGTCAGCCTTCTGTCCTGGTTCTAGCTGCCAACCGGGACTAAAAAGATGCCTATAGATATGCTCGCCCCTGCCCGCTCACTCCTCTATTTTTAGGCTGGCCGGGGTGTGGGAGGTGTATGCTGCTCTGCTCTCACCTCCTATGCACATGAGGTGTTCGATGAAATGCCCGAGCCACACTTAAGCTTTCTCCTCTCCAAGCTCGACCTCCAAGCCCCTATTTCCCCAAGATTTGTCTAGGTTTGGCGGTGCACCAACTACGCAAGTGTTTTAAAAGGTTAGTAACTTCATCCTTTCATTTTTCACTGCTAGTTTAGCTCATTTCAAATGTTGTAGAAGTAGAATGGTTTGTAGGTTTTAGTGGAGGAGTGTATGTGGGAGTTCTTTTGATTTAGATGCACAATTTGAGCTCAAATTAACTTCTTAGAGTCTACACATGTGTAGGGTGCCGCCCCATCCTCGCCTCACCTGGCCGATCGATCGCCTGCCGATCTCGCTGCTGCACCATTGTGGTGAGCCTCTTATTCTTATTTTCTTTCTAAAAGAAAAAACTCTTACTTGTATGATTTAGATAGATACTTGTATAGTTTTCCTACTTTTATTATTGTTTGTTATTATATTGTGCCATGGTTTTGGTATCCACCCCCGTCGGCCTCGTCCGGTCTATGATTCGGATGTTGTCGTGGAAATATCATGTCAGATGTCCTAGCCGAAGGACTTAGTCGTGGAGCTATCGCAACGAGATTAGCCTGAAGGGGTTAAACTGGACAAGAGACACAAGAGTTTTATACTAGTTCGGCCCCTTATGATGAAGGTAAAGCCTACGTCTAGTTGTGATGGGATTATTGGGGTTTCGATGACCAGGGAGCAAATACACTTGCCTGGGTCTCGAGTTGTTGTGTGTTGTTCTTGAACCGCCACCAGGTCATCCCTTTATATACACAGGTTGACGCCCGGCCGGCTTACAGAGTCCCGAGGCCGACTCATACAAGTGTTCGGCTCGGTCTCTCTCTCTCCCTATCTTACCATACAAGTTATACGACTATGGCGGTTTACCACTATGGGCCCTAATCCGCCCCTGGGCTCCGGGCCTCTAAGCTTTATCAGTACAGCACCATCTTATTGTCTTTATGGGCTTCTGTATAGTTGAGCGTGAACCGGCCCCTCCTGGGCGGTTTACACTCAGTAGTCATATCCTCAACATTAGGCCCGAGATTGATTTGAACCTGTTCATGTCAATCTTCAATACTTAGAAAAATTCCATGAACATCTTCTAATGATTCTCCGTAAACCGCCATGTTGTCTTCTCCCTGTAAACTTTGGTGAACCGCCGTGACATCATCTTCTGTCACTGCAGTAAATCGTGATGATGTCATCTCTGCATAAAAAGATTCCCTTCATTAATTGTTTCCCGAAGATCGAGGCGACAGCTGCACCCTCTTTTGGCGCTTCAGGCTCCTCGATTCTCGCGCCCTCCACTTATCCCCTTCTTTTTATAAATAGGGCCGGGGTCTTTCCATTTTCCCCCTTGCCTCTCGTCTTCCTCCTCGCGACCCGAAGAGCTCAAGCGCCGCCGCCGCCGTCGATCCTCGAATATGCACCGACTAGGCCGCTGCATCAACCTCGTTCGCATCGTAGATCCCGCGATACTCTCTCTCGCTGCTGCGGCCCCGTAAGCTTTCTTCCGTAACCCTAGATCTCCATTAGGGCTTCAGTTCATCCGTGTTCATCAACATTCATCGCTGCTTCTCCGCCTTTCCCTTAGCCTCTTTACTGAATCTAGCTATGCCTGATAGTTTTCTTTTGCGGCTAGATCCATAACTTTAGTTTGCCGCACCACAGCGTCTTGCTGTTCCTGGATGAAACTCCATCTGGACCTTCTCCGTTCCTCTTAACGCCATTGTAGGGCTCAGAAAAGTTTTATTTATTGAACCACGGTATATCCAAAATTATACTGCCATATTGTGAAACCTGTTTTTGTAAACACTTAGTAGATTTCAGCTCTGCCTCTTCTGTTTAAGGGCGGTTTAACCTCTAGTAGTTAGTAATCCGCCAGATACCATTAGCCCTCACTTGAACCGCCATTCTGACTTGAGTAGCAGTATCCGGTTTAACTTTCAAATTTGTCCTGATTAAATTTTCCGGTTTAACACCGGTTTAGAGCACATCAACCTTGAATCTTAAACCGGCCTTCGCACCTCTTTTACAGTTTGTCTTCCAAAATGACCAAGCAATTCTTAGCTTGCAACTGGGTTCCTTCCCGGATCACAGAAACTCAACTCAACGGGTATGTTATAACTGGCGCTTTGGCCAAGAAAAGTGTCCTTCATTGGCGAGTCCCTGGCCCCGAATGCCCTCCTGAACCTCAAGATGGAGAAGTGATCGTGTTCATGCAACATCTAGACCGGGGTTATAGCCCTCCCGGGTTAAATTCTTTCTGGGATGTACTTGCTAGCTTCCAACTCCATCCTCAGGACATTGGACCAAATTATGTGTCCAACATATGCAACTTCCAAGTGTTCTGCAAAGTTTACCTTCAAGAGGAACCAACTGTTGAGCTCTTCCAGGATTTCTTCCAATTAAACCGCCGAACTGAGTTCTCTGACGGCCCCAATACTTAACTTGGTGGTGTGTCGATTCAGAAGAGGAAAGAAGTTGATTTTCCTCACGCCAAACATCACAGCCATCTGAAAGACTGGAATCAAACCCGGTTCTATTGTCAGAACACCGCTCCTGCTGAGGAAAACCCTCGCCGGGTTACCGTGTTTCACTGCTCAAGAACGGCCATCCACTGCCTCTGCGGCTTACTGCCAGAGAACGACAAGCTTATGCTCCTCAACTTGCTAAGCTCTGGGCTTTCCTTGCGAACGGTTTAACCGGCGTTGACCTCGTTCGTTGCTGGGTTTCGTGGGGTATCCTTCCCTTAAGCCGCCGCCCCAGGCTGATGCATGAGTATACCGGGAACATCAAGGACCCTCAGCGGTATCATGAGATAGAGATGACCGATGATGAAGTAACCGAGTCTGTCAAGAAGATGTTGATGAACTAGCGAATGCGGCAAAACTGGATCAAGGCCCTTTTATGCCTCCAACAAACCGCTTGTGGTAAGGATTTTAACTTTGTGCTTTTTAATCGGCCTCCGCTTAACACGTTCTAATAAATCTTTGTTTAATTTTACAGGCCAATAGCTCCTTCTCGAAAAGGAAAGCTCAAGATAAACCGGTGAGAGCTCCACGTGTTAAAAGTAAAGTCACCAAGAGAGCAGCCAAAAAGAAAACCGCCGAGTCTTCTGATCCGCCCAAAGATGTCGATGAATCGGAACAAGAGGTAAAACTTGATTCCCTTGGCTCATTTTTCATACACCTTATTGACAATGACTATTACCAGGATGATGCGGAAGCCAGTCGCGCTGATCATGTTGAGTTAATCTCCCTTTCCTCCAGTTCAGATCATGTGCCGGTTCAAAAAATTCGCCGTGCAATTCGGAAAGTAAAATACTCTCACCCTCTTGCTTATTTGGATCCAAAATTTTCTTTGAAGACACAGCAACTTGAAGGCCGTCGCACAACCCGGCACAATGGTCAGCAAGTCACTTCTTCTGGTTTACCAGACACTCCAAACCGGAAACGTCGTCCCGAGGTCTCTTGCTCTTTTAATAAACCTTGTCCCTTGGCGGGTTGCTTCCTAAACCCACTTAATCCGTTTGACTCGAATTATCAGGTGTCTTCCAGTTCCTCATCTGGTGGTTCATCAACCACTCAGTCGCCTCCCCTTAAAACCGTCCCTGGGTAAGCATACTGCCCTTCAGCTTTTTCCTTCATGTTTTGGTTTAACGTGCTAATCTTTAATTGATACTGCAGTGCTAAAGCCTGATTGAGCAAGAAAGCCAAAACCAGTACCCCCACTGGTGAAGTTGAACCGGAGAGGGCCCCGGAAGGCGTCGGTAGAGATACTGATGTCATGGATGATTCTGTCCCACAAGATGAGAATACAGAAGCTAATCCGCCGGAAGCTGGCCTGGCCATTCACGTTGACCCATCGAGCCCGCATGCTACTCCTCCAAGTCCGGCTACTAATCCGTCGAGCCCAGCCGCTAATCCGCAAGCCCAACCAGGGATACCGTCAATCCGCCAAGTCCGTCAAAAGGTGGCGATGATGATGTTATTATCACTGCTACAAATCACACTAGCCCTGGCAATCCAGTTTTCCTGCCAAAGCATAACGCCAAGGAAGAATTTGTTGCTATGGGCAAGGGAAAAGAGAAGACAGATTTATCCAGCTATGTTAACCTTACTGCCCAAGAGCTTCATTCCAGCTTCTTACACCGCCTCTACACAAGCCGAGATTATGAGGCCGGTTTGGTGAACATGATGAAGGAACGCTATGAGGTAACCTTCCAAACACTTTAATCTTGCTTGTTATGTATATCTCCATTGTAGCCCCCAAGGGTCGGTTTGTCTCTTGAAGACAAACTGGGACTTGTGAACAAAGAATGTTTCAACTGAGTAGCCCCCTAGGGCCGGTTTAACCTTATCAAGGTGAACTGGAACTTCATGATCCAATATTCATTTTCCCAACTCCTTTGCCTTTGTACTTTTTGATCAAATATGCATTAGCCCCCAAGTGCCAAGATTCATACTTGTATTGAGCCTTGGGACTTTTAAATAAGCTGTAGGAAAAAAGCATTCCGCATTAGCCCCCAAGTGCCAAATGTATAACTAGTTATATGCTTGGGACTTTGAGAAAAATATCATCATCATCTGATCTTTGCAGGCCAATATAAACAACAAAGACTCCAAAATTGCCGATCTTCAAGAGAATATCAAGTCCCAGCAATCAAAGACTTCCAAGGCCAAGGATGAGCTTAAAACCGCTTTGACAGCCATGGAACAACTGAAGGAAGGGTTCAAGAATGAACGTTCTAGCTGGGAAACTGAAAAGACAGCATTGTTG
The DNA here is from genome assembly GCA_021437245.1 of Aegilops speltoides. Taxonomy (NCBI): domain Eukaryota; kingdom Viridiplantae; phylum Streptophyta; class Magnoliopsida; order Poales; family Poaceae; genus Aegilops; species Aegilops speltoides. The sequence continues at coordinate 55,332,092 of CM038147.1, forward strand.
AAGCGGGCTGAAGACGCCGAGTCAGCTCTTAAACCGGTGGCGGAAGAGCAAAGTCTTAAACCGTTATAGGTGGCCGTGTTGCTCATCTGGGCTCTGACATGCAGATGAAGCTGAAGGCAGCATATATGTTGATAGAGCAACTGTATACCGGTGCCCAACGGGTTATCTGCGCAGTCTCATACAACAAACCGGCACAAACATTGATCAAGGACACTCTAGCAAGGTTATCAATGATGCCGGCGCAGATAGAAGAGATGAAGCGATCTGCTGCCGGGGCTAGCGCTTTGTTGGCACTGACTCGGGCCAAAGCGTGGATATCTGACTTGGATCTAGTTGATATCGCCAAAGGCTTTCCGGATGAACAAGCAAATGGGTCAGCATTTGATAACGAAGCCCTCAAAGCCCTGACAAAGGAAATGGGTCTGCTGTCAAGCCAACTGGCTGAAGAGGCTAACTTGACTGTTCATCGGTCCTTTTATGATGAAAAGAACCAACGTGTTGACACTACTGTGACAGAAATGCAGAACCTTATCCCGCCAATCCGTAAGCACACTTACGCCCCTGATGTTGAACCGTCCAATCTTACAAGTGAAGAGGCTGTCTTTCAGGCTTTAACCCGGATTGACTGGACCACCGTTGACTTCCAGCCACTAGGTGGGGAGGAGGAGGGTGAACCGACGCCAGATGATCCATCAACTTCACGTCAACCTGGTGATGAGTCTTGATCCGGCAACCGGGTTGATGTTCACAAACTGTGCTGATGTAAAGAACAATCATTATTGTGGGCTTCAAAGCGCCTTGTAATAGGCTAGTTGAAATACTTTGATCTGCTGCCATCGTGCACTGAGATATGACTTTGTTTGATCCGCCATGATAATTGCAGTGCTGGCTTATATACCTTCATAATATTATGCTATCCTTATATCTCCATAACAAAAGATCTGTCCGGGCGGTTTACCGCCGGACGGGTCATAACACCCAAAAGAAAACCTGGTAGATCGCCAAGCTTTATATAAAAAATAGATCATTCCTCTGATATAAGGCTGTTGGTGTACCAACTTGATTCTAGTAAGGGTGAAAACCCAATACTTTGAGCGTTTGATAGCTTTCACCATGCCATGCTGGTGTGTAATAAGTCATAACGGGTTACGATGAACACCAGGTGATCATACTGGCGACATGTTGTCAAAGCCATTCCGGGTTATGAAACACCGGTTTAAGAATGAAGATGGTCTGACTACTTGTAGTTGAAAGCCAAACCGGGTTGAAAGATGCCGGTTCACCATTGACTATATGCGTTATCAGATGATATCTGTAAGCCACACCGATTTAAGAAAACACCGGGTTGAGATGAAGACATATAGTCTGGCCGGGTCGAAAGACGCCGGCTTACTTTGAAAAGTTGATCAATAAAGATAAAACTTGCAAAAACGAAAGCAAATAGAAACTTGTAATCCAGGCTTTTCGAGGGCTGCCAGGCCCAAATTCGAGGCTTTTGGTGGGCTGCTAGGCCGCTGAGTTAAACCATTTGACAAAGCCTTTTAAGATTGGCCTCCAACTAACCAATCGTCGTTTTAACTTTGACAAGTTCAGGGTCTCAATGAGAGTAGCTTATCAAACATTCGGCGGGTCGTGCCAGGATTACCTGGATAGGAGTGGCTTACTTGATGAAGGCAGGTTAACCCGGGGTTTTAGGTGAATACACCAGGCTTCCAAGCCGTGGGTCGATACCCAATTACAAGGGTGCTTTCAAACTCTTTGTTACTTTACACAAAGAGCCCCCAAGTAACTTTGTGAGGTGTGCTCAATGGGTGCCTATGTTTGAGTCGTGCTTTTAGCAACAGAACTCTCTTTGGCCCCTTGGGTGTGAAGCTCCCAAGCTGTATGATGGCATGATAGCCAGTTTAATGGACAAACGGGTCATCGCTTTGGAAGCAGAAGCCCCCTTGTAACCAAGAAATATTGGAGAAAACGGCATAGGCCCTGCTTGTAGCAAGGATGCCGGTTTATTATATTGAGCATAATATATACATTGTCGAAATATGTACATATGAAGAGCCCATAGCTCAGGTGTAGTAAGGCCGAAGGAGAGCTATGTTCCATGGCCGCCGGGTCTCCTCCTGAGAACTGCGTGAGTCTTCTCGAACGTCAATGAGGTAGTGTGATCCGTTGTGCAGATTCTTGCTGACCACAAAGGTTCCTTCCCAAGGTGGGGATAACTTGTGCATATCGGTCTGATCCTGGATGAGCCGGAGCACAAAATTGCCTTCTTGAAAGGTTCTTGTTTTAACCCGGCGGTTGTGATAATGCCGCAGGTCTTGCTGATAAACCGCCGAACGAGCCAAAGCCATGTCCTGCTTCTCATCTAAGAGGTCTAGCGCCTCCTGGCGAGCTTGCTCATTGTCCGCTTCAACATAATTGGCAACCTGGGGTGAATCATGATGAATATCACTTGGGAGGACTGCCTCTGCCCCGTAAACCATGAAAAAGGGCGTATATCCCGTAGATCGGTTTGGGGTGGTATTTATGCTCCATAACACAGATGGTAATTCTTCGACCCAACAACCCGGCGTCCACTTCAAAGGAACCATAAGTCGGGGCTTTATACCCTTTAAAATCTCCTGATTAGCTCGCTCAGCTTGACCATTAGATTGGGGTTGAGCCAAAGACGCTATATCAAGCCGGATGTGCTCTCATTAACAGAAGTCCTCCATCTCACCTTTAGAAAGGTTCGTGCCATTATCTGTGATAATGCTATGTGGAAAACCAAAATGGAAGATCACCTTTTTGATGAATTGAACCGCCGTGGCTGCGTCACATTTGCTTACTGGCTCCGCTTCAACCCACTTAGTAAATTTGTCAACCGCCACCAAGAGGTGGGTCTTCTTATCCCTGGATCGCTTAAAAGGGCCCACCATATCAAGCCCCCAAGTAGCAAACGACCAAGTTATTGGAATCATCCGTAGCTCTTGAGCCAGAACATGAGCTCGGCGTGAAAACTTCTGATAAGCATCACACCGCTTTACCAGGTCCTCAGCATCGGCGTGAGCCATCAACCAGTAAAAACCATGACGAAAAGCTTTAGCCACCAAGGATTTTGAACCGGCGTGATGACCACAGTCTCCTTCGTGGATCTCGCGTAAAATCTCACATCCTTCTTCAGGAGAGATGCAATGCTGAAATGCCCCTGAAACACTGCAATGATGCAACTCGCCACTGAAGCGCTGGACTATCTGTCTGGCCCCCGGTTCATATATGCCAAGTATGGAACCGTCCAATCCGGAATGATATGTAAAGAGGCCACCAATTGTGCCTCCGGATCAGGAATGGCGAGGTCCTCCTCTGTAGGTAACTGAACCGATGGGTTATGCAAGACATCCAGGAAGGTATTAGGTGGCACCGGTTTATGCTGAGATCCCAGCCAGCTTAAAGCATCACCTGCCTCATTTTTGCGTCGATCAATGTGCTCCACTTGATATCCCTTAAAGTGACCAGCAACAATATCCACCTCTCATCGGTAAGCCTCCATGAGTGTATCCTTGGAATCCCAAGTACCTGAAACCTGCTGGGCTACCAGGTCTGAGTCTCCAAAGCATCGTACACGGCTTAAGTTCATCTCCTTGGCCACTCGAAGACCATGGAGTAAGGCTTCATACTCAGCTGCATTGTTAGTACAAGGGAACATTAAGTGAAGAACATAATGAATTTTATCACCTCGAGGGGAAGTAAGGACAACTCCAGCCCCCGAGCCCTCCAATTGCCTGGACCCGTCAAAGTGAATGGTCCAGTATGTACTGTCCGGTTTGTCCTCCGGTATCTGCAACTCTCTCCAATCATTAATAAAGTCCACAAGGGCCTGGGATTTGATTGCTGTTCAAGGCATATACTTCAAACCGTGTGGTCCAAGCTCAATAGCCCACTTAGCAACCCGGCCAGTTGCTTCCCTGTTCTGGATTATATCCCCCAAAGGAGCAGAACTGACCACTATGATGGGATGACCTTGAAAGTACTGTTTAAGCTTCCTACTTGCCATAAAAACCCCATACAACAGCTTATGCCAATGCAGATATCTTTGCTTTGACTCAATGAGTACTTCACTGATATAATAAACTGGCCTTTGAACCGAGTATTCCTTCCCAGCCTCCTTGCGCTCTACCACAATAGCAACACTGACAGCCCGAGCATTAGCAACCACATATAGCAGCAGTGGCTCCTTATCAACTGGAGCGGCAAGAACCGGCGGTTCATCCAACTGCTTCTTCAAGTCTTCAAACGCTCTATCAGCAGCCTCGCTTCAGACAAAATTGTATGTCTTCTTCAACATCTGGTATAGAGGGATCGCCTTTTCTCCCAACCTGCTAATAAACCGGCTCAAAGCCGCAATAGGACCCGCCAGACGTTGAACATCATTAATACATGCCGGTTTAGCCAGAGATGTGATAGCCTTGATCTTTTCCGGATTAGCCTCAATGCCCCGGTTGGACACCAGAAAACCCAAGAGCTTGCCAGCCGGTACACCGAAAACACACTTAGCCGGATTGAGCATCATTTTATAAACTCTCAAATTATCAAAGGTTTCTTGCAAATCAGATATGAGCATCTCTGCTTTCCTTGACTTGACCACAATATCGTCCACATAGGCATGAACGTTGCGCCCAATCTGGGTATGAAGACAATTCTGCACACAACGTTGATAAGTTGCCTGGGCACTCTTGAGCCCAAAGGGCATAGATACATAGCAAAAGGCTCCAAAGGGAGTAATGAAAGTTGTCTTCTCCTGGTCCTTAACTGCCATCTTCATCTGATGATACCCAAAATAAGCATCCAGAAAACTCAAACGCTCACAACCCGTGCGTAGCATCAATGATTTGATCAGTACGAGGGAGGGCAAAGGGATCAGCTGGGCAAGCTTTGTTCAAATCTGTGTAGTCCACACACATACGCCAAGTGCCATTTTTCTTGAGTACGAGTACCGGATTAGCCAGCCACTCTGGGTAAAACACTTCCACGATAAACCCTGCTGCCAGTAGCCGAGCGACCTCTTCCCCAATGGCCTTACACCGTTCCTCATTAAAGTGGCGAAGAAACTGTTTGACCGGTTTGAACTTCGGATCAATATTAAGAGTGTGCTCAGCGAGTTCCCTCGGTACACCTGGCATGTCAGAAGGTTTCCATGCAAAGATGTCCCGGTTCTCATGGATGAACTCGATGAGCGCGCTTTCCTATTTGGGATCCAAGTTGATGCTGATGCTAAACTGCTTAGATGAATCGCCAGGAACAAAATCAACCAGTTTAGTCTCATTAGTTGATTTAAACTTCAAAGTCAGATCATGCTCTGTAGTGGGCTTCTTTAGAGAGGTCATGTCTGCCGGATCAACATTGTCCTTATAAAACTTCCTCACACTCCAGAGCAATCTTACGACTACCATGAACCATGATGGTCCCTTTGTGACCCGGCATCTTGAGCTGCAGATAAACATAACACGGCCTTACCATGAATTTAGCATAAACCGGCCGTCCAAATAAAGCGTTGTACGAGCTTCTGATTTTGGCCACTTCAAAGGTAAGTGTCTCGGACCTTGAATCATGATCATCTCCAAAAAGTACCTCCAGAGCTATCTTACCAACTGGGTAAGCCGATTTACCAGGCACCACTCTGTGAAGGACGGTGTTTGACGGTCTAAGATTCTTATTGTCGGTGTACTAAAGTAGGGGGGCACCTTAGTACCCCGAACTTGTGCACGGGCAGTCGTAGCACCCCGCGGCAAGGCTCGCCTGACGCCCGGCAAGGCTCCCCACTACTCCTTATCACTACCATTCAAGAACAAAGTACCAGCCCAGAACGAAGGCCCGGCAAGAGGAGCTTGCCGAGGGCTAACCATGGCATCATCAGAACTTTGCCGGCGCCGCGCCCAGCAAGTTCGATGGCCGGCAAGCTTGCAAGACGACAAAGGGACATGGCAAGACACTTGCAGCGGCAAGGCTGCCACCAAACTCCAGCAAGCACCTCGTGACGCCATCACCGAGCCATCCCAAGAGCACGTGGCGGGATACTACGCAACCATGCAGAGCGAGGTGGCAAACGGAGTCGACAGAGGCGCCGTCGTGGCACCCGGAGGCTCACCTAACGGTCACTCCACTTGCCTTTGTTGGGCGACCGGACGGGCATTTAATGCCCTTGTCCCCGCCGTCGAGTTAGGTAGGGCTTTCACAGCACTCGTTGTACCAACCTGCGCTTTACGCTTTCTACCCCTCTTCTTACGCTGCCACCGTGGGTACCCCCTTCGACTATAAAAGGGAGGCCCATGCGACGTAGGGAGGGGTTCGTTCATTCGACACCCACAGACCACCATATGCTCGCACGCCGAGCTAGATTCTATAACAACACAGAGCAAAGCGAGATGGGGATTTATCTCCCGGAGAGCCCCGGCCGGGTAAAGATCGCCTGCCTCCCCACGCGCGGCGCCGGACCTCGATCTCGCTCTGCAAGACGCCCTCGCTCCCCCGCCGAACCAGAAGGGGCCCCCAAGTGCCCCATAGGTGCTCGAGGCCGCTGAAGAGAGCGAGCCCCGACATCTTTGGCACGCCAGGTAGGGGGTCGAGGTCGTGAGCATCGGATCCGGTCTCCACTCGCACTACATCAGCGTCATCGTCAACATGCCACCGAAGAAGAAGCCTTCGGAGGTGGCCGCTCCGTCTACATCAACTCTACCGCCACCGCCGGTGCAAGCAGGCGGTGAGGTGCACGCCGGTGGGGGAGCGGGTGCCGCCGGTGGGTCTCGTGTCGTCACCAGATCCAGGAACAAGGCCCACTACAAGAAATATGTCAACTTGTGACCACCACTATTGGTCACTGAATGGTCACAAATTTCCATTTGTGACCTTTTTGTGACCAAAAACATAAGGTCAAAAGCTGTCCGTCATAAACTGACTATAGCGACCTTTCTTCTGGAATGGTCGCAAACGTTTACGACCAAAACAAAAGGTCGTAGATTTAACGACCAACTGTTTTGGTCACTAGCAATCCAACCACACCACCTCAGATCCACCGTGGCAAGCTGACGTGGCAGAATTACGACCAAATGAAAAGGTTGTAAAATGGAATCAGCCCGGTCCATTTCAGCCGTCTTGATGGGCCAAGCCCAATAATTCAGCCCATTTAATTTTAATTTTTTTCTCTTTATTTTGCTTATCTGCATGGGCCTGGCCCAATAATTTGGCCTTTTAATTTCTGGGAATGGAGCCTTTTTCTGATGAAATTGTTTTTTTATTCCACTATTGTTTTGGGCCACAGCCTTTTTAGTCTAGTTCGAATTGGGCCTTGGCCTTTTATTTTCTCGTTATGAAGCCTTTTTATAATTTTTTTCTTACAATATTTCTTTTTTAGGCCCAAGCCTTTTTGGTCTAATTCTTGTTTGGGCCTTGGCCTTTTAGAGCCCATTTCTCATTTTGCATAACTATAGACAGAAGGGCACTAGTGATCCACAAGCCCAGTGCACTAGTGATCCACATAACTTAATGTAAAATAAACAAAATGATCCACAAGATCACATAACTTCACAAGTGGTCCAGTTCACAAGATCACATAACTTCACAGTTCACAGGTTCAAAATGCTCTCTCAGACTCCCTGTGTTCAAAATGCACTCAGTTCAAAATGCAACAACTCCCAGCTCAAAGACAAAGAGGTTCACAAAGACAGCTCAAACTACCTTAGCTCGAAGAGCGCCATCAAGTGGGCTAACTGCTCTTCCTGCTCTTGAGACTTCTTTGCAGCAGCTCAAGTTCCTTGTCGCGCAGCTTCAGATTCTTCCGCCTTCATCTTCATTGCCGCCAATTCTTCTTGCATCACTTCAGCTTGAAGCTCAGACCTCTCCGCTTCGCTCAAGCTCACGAACATGAACAGCAACTTTAGTTGTTGCTTTGCCGAGTAGTTCCTAGATGATCGAGCCCAACATTCCCGAGGAATGTGCTTTGCTTGACTTCGGTCTTGAGGACTTGTTCGACAATTTGAACAAAGCAGACTTTGGCTCTTCACCTTCGGTACCAAGGCGTCCTTCATTTTTTTCCATCTCAAGCTAGCATATGGAGGAAAATGATAGGCATTAGTGGGAGATCTATTTCACATTTTGCAAACCAAACCAAGCAGAGAAACCAAACCAAAGACACAAATGGATTATTTGAAATAACCAAACCAGCACACAAAATATATACAAGAAGATGACTAGTGACCGGAGACATGCAATTGGAACAATATGATCACTTCATTAAGCCTAGAATGGTGGTTCTATATAAGATGGCTTCCGAGTGAGCCGATCATCAAACTAACATTCAGATCAAATTTCATCATATCATAAAAATGCATCAAATAGCTACAAAGAAGTTCGATATATTTGTTGAAGTATCAAACAACATCAAAGCATGGAACATAGCGTGTGTTCTTGATCGCTCAATCAAACAACATCAAATCATGAAAGCATCAAAGCTGGTGTGAATCAAACAGGCAAAGCATGGAGTGACTTACTATAGTAGTCTTGATCGGCTCAAAACCCGTGCTTTTGTTTGTTGTGGGTGGCCTTAAACAAGTCCATCGCAGACAGCTCCTCACCCTTACGCTCTTCTTTCTGAAATGTTTTTCAACAAAAATCAAAATGTTATTCAGCAAGAATCAGAAATGTTATTCAATGAGGATCAAACGGTAAGGTCTCTAGAGAAGAGTTCTCACAAAGGGCAAAAATGTGTGCTGTAGTGCCCGAACCAGTTACGTGATTGTACACGACTTTTTCTCGATTCATCTTGTTCGACACACAGGTTTCCTACAAAAAAGCACACTATCAGCATGATCTAGCACTAGCATATCATGTGCAGAACATAAAGCATCAAACAAAGCTGAGACAAACCTTGTGTCTTGGGGTAGACCATATCTCCACCAGAGCTTGCCATTCACCATCCGTTAGATCGTGCAATCGAGACTTAATGCTGACTTTATTTGCGGCTACGGTATCAAAATACTTCTTCTTGATCCGATGGCGCCTCGTTCTTTGAATATTTCTGCAGAATATCTTTGCACGAGGTCTTGATGGTCTCCGAGTCCGTGTTCATCTCAAAATTTGCCTACCAACATAGCAAACAAGGTAGGAACAATATTAGTGATCATGCATAGGTGTAATGTAAAATAGATAGTGCATTAACTATGAAACAAGTAGCTTACAACAACTTTCCCAATGTAGTTGTCCAATAGAGTAGCATCTCTTTGTATAGCTTGAAATGAGGAAGAACCGAAGATGGCTTTTTGCAATGAGTCCACACTCGTAAGCAAGCTTTGTTGCTCGCAGAGGCTTCTCTCGACTAATCATCCTTCGCAATTTGGATAGGCACCTTGCTACCAAGCGACTTGGTGATCCTCTCTAGCCCTCCGCCTTTCTAAGTCTAGTCTTGGGATTCATTGCATCCAAAATGAATCTGAACTCATAAATTAGAATAGAAATCGACAAATGCGTGAATCGACAAAAGCATACATGATCATTCCATTTGGAAAATGCACTAGTAAAAGATAGCATTGCAAAGGTCAACTTGCCCGATTGAAGCACAAGCTGCTGTTCTTCTTCATTGATGACAGCTTCTGTCAATAGAAGGTGCAACAGGCTGAGGTCCGTGTGGACAAGGCTCGCTTCATCAATGCAGATGGTTCCTCGCTTCATCTAGGCGACAGGCCACTTCCATCCATGCCGAGAGTGGTTCCTTCATCCATGGGCGGCAACTCATCACCCGCTTGCACCGAGGTCCGAGAGTCCATGCGCAAAGATACTTTCCTCGATGGTCCGTCATAGCCGCCATCATTGCTTTCGCCTTGTGACTCTATCAAGGGCTGGTTCATCGTGTTCCGTGATCCTCTTTTTTGTCCCGAGCGGGGCCATCACCCTTCCCGGAGGCATTGCAGCAGATGTTTCTAAGCTCTTGTTCTTCTTGTCGATCGCCTTCTTAACACCAGGCCTCTTCTTCCTAGATTCCTTCAAAGGCCTCGTATGAACAAAGACGGAAAAAGCATTAGATCACAAGATAAATATGTGAGCACAAGGAATAACATAGAATAACAAAACCCCAACCCTCCAAGCAAGACAGAGTTTGCACCTTAACAATCTTGTTGACTACAACATCATCCACTTCCTCTCCATCAATAACTTCATCCTCTTTAGGATTGTACTGGTCATCATTGATAACTCCACTACCCTCTTGAACCTCATCACTTCTACCTTCTTGTACACCCTTTGTTTTCCTAATCATCGACGCTATTGCACCGATGCCAAGGGACCGAACACCGATTGTTCCTCATGATATTTCTAGCCCTAACCTTCTCGTACTCGGTGAGAGGCTCTTCTTTGCATGATACAGAAACATAACTATTAGGTGAATGTTTGGAATGCATGGACAGCAGCCAAACATATCTTATGAAATTTTATTATCATTTAATCCTAGTTATTCGTAAGGAAGACTAACAAAGACACGTGCACAATTAAGCCAGCTTATTCAGATTGCAGCAATACATTTCACTTAGCATATTAAGACACGATTTGATGAAACTGGCAAGATAACCACAAGGAGCAAGTTGCATACCAACGGTTGGCCTCATGCTTGACCTTGTCATCCTTGCCATGGATGATCTTGAGGTGGTGCTTGCAAAATAGAATAAACAACAATCATATACAACAGGATAATGTAAAATGATGCACTTGTATCAATAAAGGAAAGCATTTGGACCATCATGCACATACAAGGATGTATTGTTATTAATTACAAACATGTAAGTGCACTAAACAAGCATGCATGTACAAAGGAAATATATGTACACTAAACAAGCAAGCAAGCAAAGTGCTACTAATAGAAACAAGCAAGCATTGAAGGAAATTGAAAAGAAGCAAGCAAATACTATTGATACAAACCCTAATTAATAAGAAAGCAAGTAGCTTTTTCTCCATGTGCTATCGATACAAGCAAGTACTGCTAATGGAAACCCTAATTACATGTATGCTTGCAAGCAATATGTATGTTAGCAAGCAAGGAACATGAACTAGTGAATTAGTGTCATGTACACATGCTTAGACAATCGACAAAGAAGCATGAAACAACAAGATTTGCGTAGTAAAGCATGAAACAACAAGATCGAAACCAGATGTTTCCACTAGATGTTTCCACTATCCGACGAGTATATCATGAGGACCTTCAAAACAACTAGATGTTTCCACTAGTAAAGCATGAAACAACAAGACTTGCGTAATACAAAAGCAGATCATGGGCAGCCATAGAACGATATTACAACATCTTGGGCCAAAGACAAGGCATCATTTTGATGAAATCAAAGGAAATAAACAAGCAACATCATCCACCTCCTCATCCATCCCCATCCCCTAAAATCAACATGAACATGAACCCTAAACCATGAACATGAACATGAACATGAACCCTAAACATCAACATGAACCCTAAACCATGAACCAGAGGGAGGTCTTCCTCAAACCCTAGATCGACATGAAGAAGAACAAGAACCAGAACCGCCAGAGCTCGCCGACGATCAATCCTAACCCTAGATCGACCAATCCTAACCCTAGGTCGACCAGAGGGGATCTACCGAACCATAGGGGAGAGGGAGAGGAGAGGGTACTGCTGTCGTCGCCGATCGCTGATGATGTGGATGATGTCGCTGCCGCCACCGGCCATCGACCAGGAGGGGATCTACCGAACCATCGCCGAGTGGAGGGAGAGGAGAAGGAGTGGATTAAATCGGTGGCGGGCGGCTCGTGGCGGTGCGGTGCGGTGGCGTGGCGGCGGTCTTGGCGTGGCGGTGCGGCGTGGCGTGGCGGAGCAGGGGAGGGAGTGGTCGTCGGCGGGGCGGCTCAGGGAGAGGGGAGGGGAATGGGGAAATTTTGGGAGGGGAGGGGAGGGGATCCCGCGTGCTAGTGGGAGAGGTAGGGGTGGGTCCCGCCTGATAGTGGGAGAGGGAGTGGAGGGAGTGGAGGGAAATTTTGGGAGAGGGAAATTTTTGTGGAGGGAAAATTTTGGTGTGGGGGGAAAATTTGGGTTTGGGTGTAGAAAAAAAATAGGGTTTTTTTTGTAAACTTTGTAGAAATCATGGTTAAAATCATACCGAGTAGCTCAAGAAAATGCCGGTATTGCAAGTTTGGTATTTTTGCTAGTTGGTAGGCCACATTTGATGATGTGACACGGAGGTCTGCCATTTTTTGAATTTTTGAGTTTTTATCAGAGTTTTCAAAAACCGCCGATTTTGCTATGTGGTCGTCTGTGGCTAGGGTTTGAGTCATGTTTTAAACAACAACAAAGCCTTTAGTCCCAAACAAGTTGGGGTAGGCTAGAGGTGAAACCCATAAGATCTCGTGATCAACTCATGGCTCCGCACATGGATAGCAAGCTTCCACGCACCCCCGCCCATAGCTAGTTCTCTTGTGATACTCCAATCCTTCAGTCTCTCTTAACGGACTCCTCCCATGTCAAATTCGGACTACCCCGACCTCTCTTGACATTCTCCGTGACGCTTTAGCCGTCCGCTATGCATCGGGCTTCGAGGCTCGCTGGTTCACATCTTCATCAATACCCCATCCTCCGCAAAGATTGACCCCAAATATCGAAGGTGTTCTTCCGAGGCACCATATGTCCATCAAGGCTAACCTCCTCCTCCTCACACCTAGTAGTACCGAAACCGCACATCATGTACTAAGTTTTAGTTCTACTAAGCTTAAACCCTTTCGATTCCAAGGTTTGTCTCCATAACTCTAACTTCCTATTTACCCCGCTCGACTATCGTCAACTAGCACCACATCGTCCGCAGAAGAGCATACACCATGGGATATCTCCTTGTATATCCCTTGTGACCTCATCCATCACCAAGGCAAAAGATAAGGGCTCAAAGCTGACCCTTGATGCAGTCCTATCTTAATCGGGAAGTCATCAAGGTCGACATCACTTGTTCAACACTTGTCACAACATTATCGCACATGTCCTTGATGAGGGTAATGTACTTTGCTAGGATTTTGTGTTTCTCCAAGGCCCACCACATGACATTCCATGGTATCTTATCATAGGCCTTCTCCAAGTCAATGAACACCATATGCAAGTCCTTCTTTTGCCCTCAGATCTCTCCATGAGTTGTCGAACCAAGAAAATGGCTTCCATCGTCGACCTCCTGTGTACTAATATACTCCGCCTCCATTCCTCCGCATCTTGTTTGCCCGAAAATGAGGTTGAAAAGCTTGGTTAGCCATACTATCGCTATGTCCCCGAGGCCTTTCCACACCTCAATGGGGATACAATCAGGCCCATTGCCTTGCCGCCTTTCATCCTTTTCAAAACCTCCTTGACCTCGACTCGGATTCGCCGCACAAAACACATGCTGGTCTCATCAAAGGAGTCATCAAGTTCAACGGTAGAACTCTCATTCTCCCCATTGAACAGCTTGTCAAGTACTCCCGCCACCTATGCTTAATCTCCTCATCCTTCACGAGGAGTTGGTCGCTCCGCCCTGATGCATTTGACTTGGCCAATATCCTCATCTTCCTCTCTCGGATGTTGGCTATCTTAGGTGGCGCTTGGTTCATGGGCAAGGTTGAGTTGGCTAAGGATATCCTCAACCACGTGGTTGGGGATGGCCAATTTTTGTTGTTTGGTTGAGAGGGATGGGGTAGGTTGGATAACCACATTTTATTGTTTGGATAGAAGGATAAGAAGTGGCTAGCTAGGGAAACAACATCAATTGTGTCAATTTCGTAGTTCAAAGTCAGACAAGTGGCAACTACTTACATGGCCCAACTCTTAATTAGGATATAGATATTGAGTACTGATTCCATCGTTACATGGCATGGTTCAACATAATCACTTCAGGAGCATACACAAGAAAACATGCTGAACTATCTCTCCTCTCAGAACAAAGCGTAATCGCAGAATCAACAAGCTGCAGCTCAGAGAGAAAAGCAAATCAAGGGGAGATGAGAAACAGCTGCAATTCATCCGTAGTTGATAGAGTAGAGGAACAAGTGGAACAGATCATAGGGTAGAAATTGAGAGGGAAACCGGAGGATGCGCCGAGCTGTAGCCTCCACGCCGCCGATGCCGAGGCCGCCGCCCCACACCGCGCAGATGGGACGGGTGATAGAGCCTGTAGACAGGAAAAGGTGAGAGGACGAGGACTGCCGCCTTTGTGCTTCTCCGCCGGCGCCAAGAAAGAAATCGGTCGCCGCCACCGTGAGCGAGAAAGCGAGGAGAGCAGGGGCAAAGAGATTTCGCTGGGGAGAAAAACGTTGCAGGAGACGCTGGCGAGGAGGCGCGCGCATGGCTGCCCTCGTCCGGCATATTTTGGCGGCTCGTTAACCAGTTTTAGAGGAATATTCCAAGCATCTTAGCTATCCATATCCTTGGTTGCCTTCAAACCAAACAGGTGGTATCCTTCAAAAACTGGCTATCCCCATCCCATCTAGGAATAGCCACCGAACCAAACGCCCCTTATAGATGTCCTTTCCCTACCTTCGTGCCTAACCGCTGGTAGAGGCCCTCATACGCCCTACCCTTGCTTCAAGAGGGCACGACGCCTATCTTGTCTTCAAGAGGGCACGCACGCCTATTGAGTCATGTTTTTAGCATTCAAAAAAAATGAAACTTATATTGTTTCATACAGGAGCATGCACAAAAACCCATAATTTTATCTTTCATCCATGAACATGCATAAAAAATTCCAATTCCCATCAATTACCAAACTGAATATTCATTGTTAAAAACATGACTTGTTTAGATGACACTGTCATACAACATCCATGAGCATGCACAAAATTAAACCTGACATACTTAACATTGACATGTTCATATTACACTAACAAGCTTCACTCCTCCTTCACTCCTCCTCCTTCTCCTTCATCAACCTGATGCGCTGAGAGTGGCGAATCCCAACGCGGATGTACTCCTCTACCACAATTGGCATGGTCCTGTCGCCAAGCTGTGGGATTGCAGGCGCCGCCACCATCGCGAGGTCGTCGTCCGCCACCACCATCGCGAGGTCGTCGTCCGCCACCACCATAGCAAGGTCGTCGTCCGCCACCACCATAGCAAGGTCGTCATCCGCCAACACCATAGCAGGGTCGCCCTCACCACCACCATAGCATGTTCGCCGTCACCGAATAGGCTGCTCCTCCTCATCCCCGCCTCGCTCCTCATCGTCATCCCCGCCTCGCTCCTCGCCATCCCGCCTCGCTCCTCATCGTCATCCCCGCCTCGCTCCTCGTCATCCCCGCCGCTGCTCCCATTGCCTCGCCAAATGCAACAAAGTGTGAACATGGTGTTGTCGTTGTGCAGTGTAGAGGAAGCCAAAAGGACAGAAGAAGAGAGGCAAAGAGCTTATCGCATTGTCGTATGCTGGTAGTACATGCGGCACATGGTGTTGTCGAACATCTTCACGGTGAACATGGCGCGCCGTCAGAGCGGAAGACAAGGAAGTACCCGAGCTGTAGCTCATGGGCGCGGCGAAATGCTCCCACCCGGCCCTAGGTACATGTGGCCTTCACCATCGAACACCACCAACACTTCCCATCAAGACGTGAAGCCGCCGCCGCCTCCCGCAGCTTCACTTTGTGGGGCTCACTACCAAGCAGCATCTTCGCAAACTTGTCAGCAGCCTCTCGCAAGCGAGGGTCAAGCAAAGGTTAATTGTGGCAATGAAGCACAGACAACAGAGTGATGATAAATAAATGAGTGATGATAAATATACTTGCCTACTGCAAGATTTATCAATTATGATCTCAAGAACTCAAACCTTCCAAGCCAGCCATCTCACTTATCTGAAAAGCATCATTGTAAAATAAACAATAGGATCGATGTAAATAGGAAACAAGCACTTCAAAACAAGAGAATAATTCCTACATGTGTTTGCTGTGGCCTCAATTTGGAATACTACTATAAATGGCAATGGCCTCAACAGACACACAGACTTGAGCATGTGCACTCATAAATGTAATGTTTCTGGGCCACTAAGCTAGAGAAGAATGTAATGTTTCCATACTTGAGCATGTTCAGTTTAAAAGAATGTAATGTTTCCATACTTGAGAATGTAATGCAAGAATGCATGCATGCATATCAAAAGTTGGCATCTACTGGTGCTACTACTTTGCCCATATTCATGCAGGTCACTACACTTGCATATGCATGAATCCCATCGCAAAGACAAGACTTGTCAACAAGAATAACCACAACTAGTAACAAAAGAAACACTCCTCATCGCTATATTCAGTTAATTACACAACAACAACAACAGGATTGTCAGATGCATGCCATGTTAATTGTTGTCGCAGATCCGCAACAAGAATAAAGATGTTCACCATAGAATTCAACAAAGAATGTAATTCAGTTAATTCAGTTAATTAACCACGTAATGCCTAAATCCACCAACAGAGCATACTAAATCCACACTAGATCCACAACATGCCAGGTGAGTACCACAACATGCCAGGTGAGTACCAATAGCAACATCATAGTGGTCAAACAGCAATTCAACCACACTAGATCCACCAACAGAGCATACTAAATCCACCAAGAACAATATGCCTAAATCCACCAATACATGCCTAGTATGCATAACAAATCCTAGATAACAGTAGATAGGTGGATGGCTTACCTGCGCCGGAGTCCGAGAAGAAGTCGTCGCCGGCGGCGTAGGGCAAGCCGAGCGGGAGGCGTCGGACCAGCAGAGGCGCCGGGGAGGAGAAGGGAGGCGCCGCACACCCTAAACAAAAATGTATTAAAACATCCTAATCAAACCCTAATCCGCGGCAAGAACCCTAATAAAATCACCACATTAGATAACAGAGATAGGTAGAGGAAGGGAAGCGACCATACCCACGGCGACGGAGAGTCGGCGAAGGAGAGAGAGGAAGGAGCCAAGGTGGTGGGAGAGGAAAGAGCGGCGGTGGTGGGAGAGGAAGGAGCCCAAGGTCGAGTGGATAGGGGAGAGGGTCGAGTGGAGAGGATGAGTGAGAGGATGAGTGGATAGGAGGAGGAGCGCCCCAATTGTCGCCGAGTTGTTTGATATATTGAAAAGGGTGGGCATAGAGTACAAAACCAACAACCTCTTCCTAGCCCAAAGGGTCGAAACACATTGAAATAAACGCACGGTCGTGGGTTCGAGCCTCAAGACGCGCATATTTTTGGCCACGCGATATTTTTGGTAGATTGGGTACAATAGCAAATGGCCCACTTGTCGCCGACCGGGTCGAGTGGTCGAGGTGTGTGCCTACTTGGGTCGAGTGGGTCGAGTGTGTGCTTCATACTTGACTAGTTTGATATATTCAAAAAGGTTGGCATAGAGTGTAAGACTAATAGCCTCGTCCTAGCCCAGTGGTAGAAACAGAGTGAAACAAGCGCACGGTCGTGGGTTCGAGTCCCCGCTGGCACATATTTTTTTGCTGACATTCAGTTCTGACCAAAATTCAGTTAAAATAGCATCTTCAGTTCTGACCAAAATTCAGTTAAAATAGCATCTACAAGACAACATTCTGACCAAAACTTGAACTAAAGATGTTCAAAAAATCTTCTGTATCATCATTTTGCAATCTTTTGCATTACAAGACAACATTTTGACAGCAAGCATAACAGCTACAATAACATCTCAATTCAGGTCAAAACAGCAAGCATAACATCTCAATTTTGCTGCTAGATTCTTAAAGCATTGTGAATCAGGATAACTACATCACTATTGCTACAACCATCAGTATCATCATTTTGCTACAACCATCAGGATCATCATCTTGCTACAACCATCAGGATCATGATTTTGCTCCTAGAATCTTCAAGGATTTTTCTACCTGGAGAGAAGATTGATCACATCAGGTCACCAGTCCCATAGATACCAAAACAAAGAACATTAAGTAATAGTATTTACCTTTGCCAGTCCATTCGCTACTCATCGTCGTCAATACGAAAACAAGGAACTCTATGCCCACTCCTGTTTTCCTCGTCATCACTACAATATTGCAGGATAGTATGATCAGTCCGGTTTTCCTCATCCTCGCCGTGTCCATCCTCTACCACCTTTCTTCTTTTCTTGATGCCTTCAACTGTTGCAGCACCAACGATCACATCGCTCGGTCCCTTCAAGACTCGCTTTGCACCGAACTTCCATAGGGTCATCATCGCTTGCAACGGAACTTCCGAGAGTCATCATCTTGGTATGTTAGTCCACCATCACGTGGCCCTTTTCCACTTCAGTTTCAGTCACACTCCACAAGTGTTCAGGCTGAAAGTTTTGCACCACTCGCCATTTTCCGTGCAAAAGAGTGTCCGCGATAAAACACCATTGTTGCTTGTGTTGTTAGAATAAAGGATCACTCTTATACCAGCACCTTGCAAAGTGTTGATGATTTTGAAGTGGCCATCATATTTGACAAAAGAGTCTCTCCTCTTCTTGCTACCAAGCTCAAACCACCACAAATAAATAAGACAACCGAGCGATGGATGCCTCCACTAGAGTTGTCTCGCAACTCCACGATGCTTCTCAACTCGACCATAGAAGTCAATGATCTCACCATCATGTGACCCTCGTGACGATTCCACTATTCCGTGTCTTCCTTTTTCCTCGCGGTCAACGGTGTGGTATCGACACCGTCGGCAATGCATGCTGAATACACTCTCACCGCTTATCCGTAAGCATGCCAAAGCAAATAGATCATCACCGACCTTCTTCTCCTCATGCAACTTTCCAATCTGCACAAATAAACCATTTAGCAAACAATGGTATTTAACAATGGGTAAATAACACGTAAAACATAAAACATGTGGCTAAAGATCTCACATGATTCTTAAACCACTTAGCAAACACCTTGGCAACCCTTTTATCAACATTGATATTGCTTTCTTCCTGGTTTAACTCTTCCTTGCATTTCCGCAATGCCAACAAAACATGTGAATTAAAACATTAGGCTGGTGCCAACCCAAGCAAAAAAAATTATTTAATGAGTGCGTAAGATATAACATACTCGATATATGGTAGAACCTCGCAGCTTGTCTTGAGCACAAACAAAACCATCCTGTCATACTCATCACCAGCCTCCAAGTATTGTGAGGCTCCAAGAAAGTTCACACCATGGTTGAAAACAGAGACATCACCACTTTGCTAATCGATCGCTCTCTATTTCTCGCCCGCCGGTTCCATCTTGTTTCCACATCACCAAGTATCTAGAGCAAAAGTCAAGCACTCGTCAACGACATATGCTTCAAAGAATAGAACCTTCGTGTCTTGCCGAGCCAGACATAACGCTTACAAGTAAGCAGCCTTCGCTCGATTGGGTACATCCAACCGTATTGCACAGGCCTCTAAGCATTGCCTCTTTGGGTAAGTGCACCGCCAAATGGACCATCACGGTGAAGAAAGTCGAGGGAAAATCTTCTCGAGCTTGCAAAGAATAATTGGGATTTCTTTTTCAAGTCTTTCCAGATGCTTAACTTCGTGGTTTTGCAAGACAGTTTCTAAAGAAATTTCCTAGCTCAAGAACCGCTTCATATATATCCTTGTCCATGATTCTCTGAGGCCCGCCGGTAAAATCCTTTGGAGGAGGATGTGACAATCATGGGTTTTCAAGATCGAAAGCTTGAATCCATCGAAGTAACACACTTTGCTAGGTTAGGAGCATAACCATCCGAAATTTCACCGCTCTTAGGATTCATGAATGCAAGCTTTTGTTCTTTATTCATTGTATACCATGCTCGTGGAATTTCAAATGAATCTTCATCTTCATTGTGTCAGATGCAAATCTCTCTTATGCCCATGTCCTCCAAATCAAGCCTAGAACTAACCGTGTCCTTTGTCTTCCCTTCAATGTTCGTAAACGCCCCTAGCAGATTCTCTGATATGTTTTTCTCAATGTGCATTACATCGAGATTATGCCTTAATTTCAGATCAGCCCAAGATGGCAGGTCCCACAAACAAGACCTCCGGTCCCAACATCGACCTTCCTCACGCTTTCTTTTCTTCGCCACTTTCCGGTCTCACATCTTTCACCTTTTCAAGTTGTTGCTCCAGCTCTTCTTTAGTGAATTCAGCTGGCTTGTCACGGGTTTCATTCTCACCATTAAAATCTTTGCTTCTTCGCCAATGATGGTTTCGGGAAGAAAGCGGCGGTGCCCAATATAGCAGATCTTGTTCCTTATTCTCTTTGAGCAAGGGTCTTTGTCACAATGGACACAAGCCCGATAACCCGCCGTGATCCTCCTGCATGAGTGTGCAGAGCCGGAAATCATGGATGGACCATATGATCGCAAAGACGTAGATTGAACTTTTCTTCGGACTCAAGGCATCGTATGTAGGTACACCAGTCCGTAGCTGGAGCAGTTCTTCACGAGGGCTCCATAAAGACATCAAAATCCTTTCTGGAGAATCTGGACCCGGATAAGCAATGACATCATGAAGTTGGACTGATCCATGCATGCCCATGGTGGCAGGTTGTACGGCACCACAAAAACTCGCCACATGCTATAAGACGTGCTCATGTTCCCAAACGGATTAAACCCATCTCGTGGCAATGCCAAGTTTTATGTTCCTTGGATCTGCAGAAAATCTAAATGTATCTCGTCAAACACTTTCCATGCCTCTCCATCCGCAGGATGGCTCACTCATTGTCCACAAAGTTGCCGCTTCACTTGTGCCATTTGATTTCACGCGATGATTTCTTCGAGATGAACATCCGCCGCAGCCTTGGTATCAAGGAAAGTGCCTCAAGACCTTCTCCGTATTGACTTCTTCCCATCAAGATCTTTCCACCTAGATGCATTGCATTTTGGACACTTGTCATGCTTTGCTAAATCCTTCCAAACAAGACACAATTATTTGGGCACACATGTATTGAAACATAACCTAACCTGACTCATGGATTATGCTCAATGCTTCATCATAAGATCCGGGAACACAACTATCGTGGAATTGCAAGCTCAAAAGACGGAGTATTGCGCTGAATGTGGCATTGCTAATCCGTAGAAAGACTTGATGTGGAGTAACTTCACGGTGAAGGTAAATCTTGAAAATTTACCCCTTCATGAGCTGCGGCGCTTCGCCTCCTCTAACACCTCAAAGAAACAACGATTACGTCCATCAAGACGATCTTCAAAGATCGCACAAATCCTTCAATAGGTCAGAATTCCATCATTCTTCTTGGCATTCTCTTCCTTCAAAACCACAATTACCTCCAAAAACCTTTCCATGAAATCAATGGCCAGCATCACCACCACCCATCATATGAGGGGCCTCAGCTTCAAAATGTTGAGGTTGTCTGTCTAAAGGTTCTCCATGATATATCCATCTATCATATGTGCTGGACATCCCATTAAGAAGCAGATGATCTTCCACTCTTCCTTGAGCCATTCTTGGACGGTTGAGGCATTCACAACATGGGCAAAGGATGTGAGCATCGTTAGCAAAATTTGTCCTAACAAATGCCATGAAATCATCAACTCCTTTCATATGTTCTTTCAAAACTTTCTAACTCCTCGTCTAATCCAGCTTCTATCCATCTCGCTAAAGACAACAAATTGTTGCAACTTAGCAAATCAATCTAAGTGCATCAACATTAATTAATGAAAATGGATGGAAGTAATGGAAGCTAAAATTCTAGAAAATAAGGTAGGCACCCAAGTTTATATGCTAACCGCCTAAGCACAACATTCAGCTATTTCCAATTCCTCACTACTTTAGTCCAGTTCACATGGTTTCTGATTTCACATGGGAGCAATAAAAGTAGTTCAAATGGAAATACAGATTTCACATGAGAGAAAAGAAAAGCTAACTAAAACATGATGGTTCACAAAAACAGAGGTGGTTAAACAACCAACAATAACAATATATGCTGCCACTAAGAACTATTTTGGTTAAACCATCAACAGTAAATTCTCTTCACAATTTCTACCAAATTCATCAATGACATTTCCAAGAGATTTTTCCAAGCTTACAACAAACCTACATCAAATCACTCAAGATTCTCCTAACAAATCTACATCAACAGAGAGGAGAGGGGAAGAGGAGGGGAATGAGAGGGTGCATACGTGGGCGAGGTGCGCTATGGGCGGTGGCGACTCCCCATGCTCGGCGGGCGGCGAGTCCCCATGCGTGGGACGCGAGCGGCGAGGTCGCTGCTCCTGCCCCCGCCCTGCAGCAAGCGTTGCTTCCGCCCGCCCGTCACTGCAGCGAGGTCGTGGGCAAGGCGAGCGGCCCTCACTGGTTGCTTTGCCGCCGGCCGGCCGCCGCCCGCCCTCATCCGAGCGACGCTTGCTGGTTGCTTCGCCGCCGCGCCGCCGCCGCCACTGGTCGGAAGACCTAGAAAACGATAAGTGTTGCTCGCTCGATGCCACCGCCGCCACCTGGTCGGAAGGCCCCACTTGTCACCGTCACGAGAGAGCCCTGGTTTTGTATAGTATATAGAAAACTACCCATACATTAGCAACAATCCCCTCTAGCCCATGGCACCGAACGAGCGAAGGAAGGCGTGTCGTGGGTTCGAGTCCCCACTAGCGCACATTTTTTAGGAATTAAAGCGCACATTTTTAGTTCTATATAATGTATAGTTAAACTCCCAGAGGTGAGCAACTGTCCCTCTCTAGCCTAGCGGTAGCATGCGAGCGAAGCAAGCGCGAGGTCGTGGGTTCGAGTCCCACCTCGTGCATCTTTTTTGGGCGAATTAAGCGCTCGGCACCACCTGTCAAATGGGTCCCTTTGTCAGTGTGCCCGCCTGTCTGCTGAATATTAAAACTCAAGCAAAAATGACACCTAGACAGTGACACATAAGAGAGGTTGCTGAGGTGGCTGCCTAATCATCCCAATTCATTCAACCTCAAGTGTAGTGACCATTTTATATTGGTCGTTATCAGGTAGGCATGAGGCAGTGGACAAGGCTACTAGCTTTACGACCATTTCCTCTAATGAAATTATGACCTTTCTGACCAAAATGGTCGTTATGGTTTAGGGTTTAGAGCCCCCCAGGCAGCTTTTGACCAATTGGTCTAAAATGGTCATAAATTTATGACCAATTCTTCCAGGGTCACTAACAAAAGGTCATAAGTTGACATATTTCTTGTAGTGGCCCCGCAAGCGTCGGCGACGGTGCAGACGCCGCGCCCGTCCCAAGAGGTCCAAGGTCAACAATGCCCCGGTGCTCCAAGCACCGTGCTCGCGTTGGAGCAAGGCCAAGCCGGTGGGTCGCAGGACGCTCGCGGGCAGCATGCACGAACGCATGCTGGTGCGAGTGAAGTACGGTCGCCTGGACGAGGTGTTGCTCCTCCCAACCCGATTGGGAGTCCGAGCACGTCTCGCTCCTCGCGCCGCCCATCACCACCGCTGCCCAAGACTGCAGAGGAAGCGCTGGCCCGAGCCCAGCTGCTTCTAGACTTCCCTCCAGCGCCACACAAGATCGACGACTGGAGGATGGCCATACACAGCCTCGTCAGCTTCGCCAACGGCGACAAACCCCGGCGGCCGAACGCGCCGAGGGCCCGACAAGACGCCCGGCGCAGACGGCGCCGACAGACCATCGGGGTACCGCTTCGGCGCCCCAGCCCCACAGTTAAGATCGCGGCTCGCGGACCAACCTTGACGCCGACTCCACGCGTCATCGGACCCGCGAACTTCGCGGGATCAGCGCCACGTTCTCCAAGAACGGTAACGCGAAGACGCCTTTTCGTGATCGAAGCGTCGGAGAGAAGCGCAACGTCAATCGACCAGCGCGCGGGCCCATTGCCGGCAAGACGCATGCGGAGAACCAGCGACTTGCCGTATGCGGCTGGTTGCTGCGTTCACCCGCGAGCTGCGGTAAGTCCAATGGCCCAAAACTAAAAACTTCAAGCCGATGTGCCCGAGAAGTATGATGGCAGGATACACTCGTCGGAGTTCTCAAAGATCTACACCATCGCGGTGCAGCGCCGAGGACGCGACGAAGATCTCGCCAACTACTTCCGCCGTACTCAAGCCCAACGCCGATCTTGGCTCATGCACTTGCCGGATGGCTCCATCTCTTCATGGGCGGACTGTGTCATCGGTTTGTCGGCGCCTTCACGGCGGCCACAAGCCTCATGGCGAAAGCGACCTCCATTTACTCGCCCGTAGGAGGGAGCCCTAGCGCAAGTATATACAAAGATTCAGCCAGTGCAGCGCAACATTCCCGACGCCCACCTCGCCGCGGTTATCGGCGCGTTTCATCGAACGCGCGTAACGCGCAGGATGAGGGAGGAGATGGCGATGATAAAGATCGAGATGTCACGAGCTCTCGCTCTCACCGACAAGTGTGCACGGGCTGAAGAGGGAGGAAAATCCACGGAGAGGTTGCCGGAGCGAAGGATCTCGATAGCGAGGACGCTGCCCAAAGAAGGAGGAACCGGAGGCGAACAATAGGAAGAGGAAAGCTAAGGATGTGCTAGCTGTTGAGCATTCCAAGAACGGAGGCGGCTCCGACAAAGCCAAGACCGACGACTCGGCGAGGTCAGAGCGCCGACGACAAGGGGACGGCTCCGGCAAGTGTTATTGCAAGATCCATCGCACCAAGGGCCATGACCTCCAAACCTGCAAAAAAGTAGAGCATATGGCGGAGCTGCAGAAAGCTGAGTACGAGCGCCGCGATAAGGAGAGAGCCCAGGGAGGTGGCGGAGGATCCGGCAAGAAGTTTCCCGCCCGGGGAGGGGACCGCGGCAAGGCCAAGGCGCGACAAGGAGACATGCCTCCCTGTGGCCGCGACAAGGACGAGGAGGAAGATGAAGATGAAGAAATGGAGGAAGATGACACTGAGGATCAAGAGTTTCGTATATGACAGAGGTATTGGCGTCGATGGCGGCGCCTCGCACACCTCGCACCGCCAACTCAAACAGTGGGTGCGAAGTGAATGCAGCGGAGCCGTCCGTCAAGCGCCGCAGCCTCTGAAGTGGTCCAAGACGCCCTCGTCTTCGACGTTGAGGATCACCCGACCGCATCATCGCGGTCGGGTGCTTGCCGCTGTTGGTCTCACTCAACGATCCGCAACCTCAAGGTCACGAAGATGTTGGTTGACGGCGGGCCGGCCTGAATTTGATTTCCTCCGCAGTGCTCAAGAAGCTCCGGATCCCCGACAATGAAGCTTGAAGAGATCGGCACCTTCAAGGAATAAATCCGGAAGGAGCCAACCTAAGGGGAAGATCACATTGCCGGTGACGTTCGGCAGCGAGCTGAACTTTAGGACTGAGAGGGTCACATTCGACGTGGCTGATATCCCTTTACCCTACAATGGGATACTCGGCCGACCCGCACTCGCCAAGTTCATGGCGGCCTCTCACCACGCATACAATGTGCTCAAAATGCCCAGCCCGATGGGCGTCATCTCTATCCAAGGTGACAAAAAGGATGCACTCATCTGCGCCGACGAGATCTACCGGGAAACAGCTACTGCGGCAGAGCGCGAGCCACTTGCCGCTGAAGCTCCCCGGGGGAAGAGGAATACCATGTCCGGAAAGGATAGCTCTGGAGCACACCTCGGCAAGCGCATCTCCCTGGAGCACTGCATTGCCGTTCAGGACGCACCATCGAGCTCCACCGGCAAGTACGAGAAAGCAAAGACAGACTAGCCAAAGACTAAGCCCGGCAAGGACGGCTCCAGCTCTGGTACACACTCCGGCAGGCGCATCTCCCCGGAACGCCACGCTATCGTTGAGGACGCGCCATCGAGCTCCGCCAAACAGTCCACCGGCCAGTAGGGCAGAGAAAGATGCCAAGCTTCGAACTTTTGGGTCGTATTCCCTGAAAATCCATACCTTGTATGCGTAACAGGCACGGGGCGGGGGAACGAATCGTGGTTGAGTTGCGCGCCGATTAAATCTTGAGTCCGCCGATGATAAAAGCACACCGCAACCAGCCCGACAAGTTCTCTCGCCGAGGCAACACCGCCAGCGAGCCGCTGATGCCCTGCGCTCAGCAAGCATGTTTGCGCCGGTGGATTCCCCAGCAGCGTAGGGACAAGAACATACAAGGGGAAAGGATCGGGGAAGAAGTGCGACCTCAGCGGGACTTAAAAAAAAAAGCTAAGTCATCTGAGTTTTTGTACATAGCACCCGTTAGTTCCATGTTCCTTTTATGTTATGCCCCTTTGCGCGTTCGTCCTTTGTATGCAATGCCTGCATGCAGAAGGAGCCAACTCGTGGTTAAGTTGCGTCCTTGCTTTGTTTCCGAGCCCGCTCAACAACGCAAGTGCACTGCAACTGGCCCGAGAAGGTTTCTTGCCGGAAACAACACTGCCAGCGGGCTGCTGATGTCCCGTACTCAGTAAGTGTGTTAGCGCCGGCAAGTTCCCTAGAAGCGTAGGGTAAAAACGTACAAAGGATGTAACGGGTAGAGGGCGTAACGTAGCAAGCCTTGCCGTAAGGCGCCCTTCGTATGAGAAACTTGTGCGCGGAGGAGCCAACTCACGGCTGAGTTGCGTCCTCGATTTGTTTCCGAGTCCGCTCAACAAATCGAGTGCACTGCAGCTGGCCCGAGAAGGTTTCTTGCCAGAGAAAACACCGCCAGCAAGCTGCTGATGTTCCGTACTCAGCAAGTGTGTTAGCACCGGCAAGTTCCCTAGCAGCGTAGAGTATAAACGTACGAAGGGCAAGGCACGGCATCGTCTTGCGGAGTCGCACAAAAAGTATTTATATATATGCATATAAATAACGAAATTATTGCAGACCTATCTCAGCTGTCTTCATGGCCGTAATTACAGTAAACAAGAAGAGTGCCCCGGCCCCGGCAAGCCAACTTCGCTGGGGGCTGCAAGTACCAGAGACCCTTCGCAAACGGGCCAGGGCCCCCGGCGGCCGCGGCGTCAGCGACGAGGACCAAAGAAAGCACGCCGGCGTCTGGATCTCGGCGGAGCCAGAACTGCCAGAAGCTGCGAAGGCCAAAGTTCCTCCCCGACAAGCTAATGTCACCGGGGGGCTGTGGAGTCAGATAAGTTTTTCATCTCTCGTCATGCATCCTCTTATGGACCGGGGAAGGCGAGGCTGCGTCCTTGAACGAGCGTGTCTTGTAAAACCCATGCGCGGAGGAGCCGAGTCGTGGCCCAGTTGCGCCCTTGGTTTGTTTCCGAGTCCGCTCAACAAACACAAGTGCGCCGCAACTGGCCCGGCAAGGTCGCTTGCCGGAAGCAACACCGCCAGCAGGCTGCTGATGTCCCGCACTCAGCAAGCGTGTTCGCGTCGGCAAGTTCCCCGAAAGCGTAGGATGGGAGCATACAAGGCACGAAGTCAAGTAAGAGACTCTGTCCGACAAGCGTTCCCCCTCTTTTCATTAAAAACATCCCAGTTTAGTACAGGTCCATGGAGGATGAAAAACATGATAGAGAGGATTACATATTTGGTGGATGCCCTAAAGGCCGCACGCGCCGCCCACGTCTCCCACGACGCCGCAATCGACGCGTGCCATTACGGGAGAGCGCGGTGGGTGCGGAGCCCGTTGCCGTGCGAACTCGGGCCACGTGTGCCCGTGCACTGTCTTGGGCCTGGCCCAACAACGCCGCACCGTGTCCGCCCAGGCCGGGGCTCTGTCGTGTGTACTAAAGTAGGGGGGCACCTTAGTACCCCGAACTTGTGCACGGGCAGTCGTAGCACCCCGCGGCAAGGCTCGCCTGACGCCCGGCAAGGCTCCCCACTACTCCTTATCACTGCCATTCAAGAACAAAGTACCAGCCCAGAAAACGAAGGCCCCGGCAAGAGGAGCTTGCCGGGAGGGCTAACCATGGCATCACCAGAAAACTTGTCGCGGCGCCCTGCGCGCCCCGGCAAGTTCCAATGGCCGGCAAGCTTGCCGGCACGACAAAGGGACCATGGCAAGACACTTGCCGCGGCAAGGCTGCCACCCAACTCCAGCGCACCCTGTGACGCGTCATCACCAGGCCATCCCAAGAGCACGTGGCGGGATACTACGCGACCATGCAGAGCGAGGTGGCAAACGGAGCTGACAGAGGCGCCGTCGTGGCACCCGGAGGCTCACCTAACGGTCACTCCACTTGCACTGTTGGGCGACCGGACGGGCATTTAATGCCCTTGTCCCCCGCGTCGAGTTAGGTAGGGCACCTTTGTTGCACCTGTTGTACCAACCTGCGCTTTTACCTTTCTACCCCCTCTTCCTACGCTGCGACCTGTGGGTACCACCCTTCAGACTATAAAAGGGAGGCCCATGCGCACGTAGAAGGGGTTCGGTTCATTCGACACCCACAGCACCACCATATGCTCGCACGCCGAGCTAGATTCTATAACAACACTGAGCAGCGAGAGGGGTGTTATCTCCCCGAGAGCCCCAAGCTGGGTAAAGATTGCCCGCCTCCCACGCGTGCGCCGGACCTCGATCTGCTCTGCGCACGGCCCTCGCTCCCCCGCCGAACCAGAAGGGGCCCCCAAGTGCCCCATAGGTGCTCGAGGCCGCAGAAGAGAGCGAGCCCCGACACTTATCTGTCAACCCCATATGCCGGAAGGTTTCATAGTACAAAATATTGATGCTGCTCCCTCCGTCCATGAGTACCTTGGTAAACTTGTAACCTCGCACCTGTGGTGCAACCACCAAAGCTAGGTGACCCGGATTGTCAACCCGGGGCAGATGATCCTCCCTGTTCCAGAGAATAGGCTGCTCAGACCAGCATAGATAACGGGGCACCACCGGCTCAACAGAGTTCACTGCCCTTTTATGGAGTTTCTGATTGCGCTTGCACAAGCTAGTAGTGAAGACATGATATTGTCCACCGTTTAACTGCTTCGGGTTGCTCTGATAACCCGACTACTGTTGATTCCCCTGACTACCCCATTGATGGTTACCACCTTGGTTATTCTGATTGCCCTGATTATTCAGAAACCCTGAGTTTGAACTGCCACCACCGTAACCCGGCCCATGAAATCCTGGACTGGAACCACCAGATGGACCTTGATCATACCGGAAAAGATCAGAATTTTTGAATTCCCTCATGATGTGGCAATCCTTCCAAAGGTGTGTGGCTGGAGCCTCCTTTGTCCCATGCTTTGGGCAAGGCTGGTTTAACAGGTGTTCCAGATTCATTCCTCCACCGCGCTGGGGTGGTTTACCCTTACGGCGCTGCAAATTACCCTGCATACTGGTGTTAGCCACAAAATCGGAATTGTCCGCTTTACGCTTACCATTGTTTCCATGGCCCGCCTGGTTATGCTGTCCCTTTGAACCGGCATTCTTCTTTCCCTTCTCCTGTTTCTCTTCATCAGACTCATGGTCCTTGTTATTATTAGAATCAGCATACTTAACCAGAGCCGCCATAAGTGTTCCCATATCATTGCAGTGGCGCTTGAGCCGTCCCAACTTCATTTTTAGTGACTTAAACCGGCAATTGCCCTCCAATGTCACAATCGCTGTATCCGGATTGATGCGGCCTGATGAGTGCAAAAATTTTGAAACCCGGCGCACGCAATGGGTTGTTGATTCATTCTCTCCTTGGACACAAGCCGCCAGATCTACAATGGACATAGGTTGCTTGCATGTATCTTTGAAGTTTGCTATGAATTTGGCTTTCAACTCATCCCATGAATTGATCGAGTTAGCAGGCAAGCTCTTCAACCAGGTGTGAGCCGTTCCTTCTAGCATCATGGTGAAGTATTTTGTACATGCCGCTTCATCCACATCTAGCATCTCCATTGCCATCTCATAACTTTCAACACATGCCTCAGGAGGTTGATAGGCGGTATAATTAGGTACCTTACGCGGACCCTTGAAATCCTTGGGCAATCGCACATTATGGAGAGCCGGGATGAGACACGGCACTCCCCAGGAGCTGAAGGCAAGCCCGATCCCTTGTTCTACTGATGCCGCTGGCTGAACCGGGGCCGGTTGATGATGACCCGCGTGTTGTGCCGCCAATGCGGCCTCCCTTCGCGCTCTGCCATTATCCACCACGTCCTGAGCATTCAAACCGCCGTTCACCGGATTAGGCCCTCGAGGGGCATCACGACGTCGTGCACTGCTTGATACGGCCGGTTCGCCCATGTGCCTGCTATAACTCTTGCTCGAACGAGGGGTTGAATGTATTCTGTCTCGGCTATAGGAATAAGCCTGTTGCTGAACAACGGCGGTTTTAAGAAGATCCCTGGCTCGTCGAGTCTCAATCGCTGCTAATGAATCACCCTCCATTGGAATAGCCGCCAAACGTGATGCTGCCGCAATCATATTATCTGTGGGGCTGGAAAAGTGACCCGGTGGTGTTGCTACATACCGCGGCGGGTTGTCCGTCCGTCGAGGCAGGTCCATCGCCCGTGGCTGATCCAGCACTGCCCCAGGTGCTTCGGTCCAGTTTACTCCTGCCGGATTGCTAGGCCCAGCTCCTGGTGTACCGAAGAGATTCAGACCTTTGTAAATTTACGGCAGTCGAGATCGGTACTTCCTTCTCATAATGTCGTTTGATGCGTTCTGATCCAACATAAGCTGGTAATTCTGCGCCTGGATCAGTTGTGATTGGGCATCCAAAGCGGCCCGTTCTTCATCCATCCTGGCCTCCTCTGCTGCCAGGTCTGCTTTGGCCTGAGTTATCTGGTCCCTTAGCTTCGTGACATCCACATTCTGCTGAACTTGAGTCTCTGGAGTTATCGCTGTGCTCAACAATGTCGTAAACCGTCAAGAACTTGAGCCGGCCGGCGCGCTGGGCCTCCTGCCGTGGCTGCCGATCCGGAGACCATTGCTGCTGTAGATGAAGATTGCACTGTGGGCTGTGTACCAGCCATGAAGATTGCAACCCGGTTTGTCGGTTCAAGGGGACTCGGAATACTGTCGCCATTGGAATATCCCTCAATCCAGCCATCTTGCAGTTGGTATAACGACTCGGTTTCGCCAGTGGACGATTCACCACCTGAGTAGATGGTTGTCTCGCTGTCGGACACTGGTTCAGATTCCGCTCCATGGATGAATCCCACGAACACACGCTTCATGGCAGGCTGAACCCGAGCAGGACTTGAACGCTGAGCCCTCTCGACGAGGTCGGTGGAGATGTCCGGCTCAGGGCCCGGTTCACCGATCTTGCCAATGAAAACGTGAATTCCGCCAAAGGGGACCCGGTACCCGTACTCGATTGAGCCGGCCTCGGGGCCCCAGCCTGCGTCGTTGATGTAAATCTTGCCGCAACGACCCTTGGTCATCTAGCCAACTGCGTACCCTTTGAGTCCTTCAAAGTTGCCCTTCAAGAACCCGAAACCATCGTGCGATAGCCCCACGGTGGGCACCAACTATCGTGGAAATATCACGTCAGATGTCCGAGTAGAAGGACTTAGTCGTGGATCCATCACAACGAGATTAGCCTGAAGGGGTTAAACCGGACAAGAGACACGAGAGTTTTATACTAGTTCGGCCCCTTACGATGAAGGTAAAGCCTACGTCTTGTTGTGATGGGATTATTGGGGTTTCGATGACCAGGGAGCAAATACGCTTGCCTGGGTCTCAAGTTATTGTGTGTTGTTCTTGAACCGCCGCCGGGTCGTCGCTTTATATACACAAGTTGACGCCCGGCCGGCTTACAGAGTCCCGAGGCCGACTCATACAAGTGTTCGGCTCGGTCTCTCTCTCTCCCTATCTTACCATACAAGTTATACGACTATGGTGGTTTACCACTATGGGCCCTAATCCGCCCCTAGGCTCCGGGCCTCTAAGATTTATCAGTAAAGCGCCATCTTCTTGTCTTTATGGGCTTCTATATAGTTGAGCGTGAATCGGCCCCTCCTGGGCGGTTTACACTCAGTAGTCATATCCTCAACAGATGTGGTATATTATCTTTTATAACTATTTGTTTCATTTAGTGTTTATGACAATTATGCCAACCAACATGATATAGATGTTTTTATCTAGTAGGTATGTGAACCGGATATTCCAACTGACCCTCTTGTTGAGAGGTTAAATTTCGTTGAAACAAATATTTGAAAGAAAAATTGAAAAAAATTAAAGAGGAGAAGATGAAATTGGAGTTGCATGTTGCCAATGTCATCGAAGATCACAAGATCCAGATGGATGCAATGCGTGTGAAGATTAGAAAATATGCCATTGATAATGAGGCTTGGTATCATTATGTTGTTGGATCAATTGTTACCTTAGTTCCGATAATGATTGCATTTGTTGTTGCATTTAAGTGTTTTACATAGTTGTATGTTAGTTTCAATGTATATTTTAATTAGATGCTCTAGAGAGTTGTATGTTGTTCTATGAGAACTATGTATGAACTTTATGAATTTTTTCAGTAATAACATTTGATCACTACTGTACTTTGGTTTTATTGTGATGATGAACTTGTATTAATTTGGTCACTTCTCTATTCATGATGTTCTGGAATGGTTTTTGATACACTTAATTATATAATGCACACAGATGAACTAGCAATGGATGTACGGTGACCAACGCACCTCCGAGTACATTGAGGGTCTACATGAAATTCTCAAAGTGGCTGAGGCAAACAAGAAGAATGGTTTTATGTATTGTCCATGCCCTATCTGTGGGAATACGAAGGATTACTCCAACTCGAAAACCCTTCACTTGCACCAGCTTGAGAAGGGTTTCATGCCACACTATAATGTTTGGACCAAGCACGGAGAAAGAGGGGTTATGATGGAAGATAACGAAGAAGAAGAGGATGATAACAGCTATCCTATGTTCCTTGAATACGGTGATACTGCAACGGGGGAAGCTGAAGATCAAGAGGCACTAGATGATGTGCCCGATGATGATCTTCATCGGGTCATTGTTGATGCACAGAGAGAATGCGAAAGTGAAAGGGAGAAGTTGAAGTTCAATCGCATGTTAGAGAATCACAAAAAAGGGTTGTACCCAAATTGCAAAGATGGCAACACAAAGCTCGGTACCACACTGGAATTGCTGCAATGGAAGGCAGAAAATGGTGTATCTGACAACGGATTTGGAAAGCTACTAAATTTTTTTGAAGAAGAAGCTTCCAAAGGATAATGAATTGCCTAACAATATGTACGACGCAAAGAAGGTTCTCTACCCTCTAGGATTGGAGGTGCAGAAGATACATGCATGCCCTAATGACTACATCCTCTACCGCGGTGAGTAGAGGATTTGAACGCATGCCCGGTATGCGGTGCATTGCGGTATAAGATCAGACGAGATGACCCTGGTGATGTTGAGGGTGAGCGCCCCAGGAAGAGGGTTCCTACCAAGGTGATGTGGTATGCTCCTATAATACCATGGTTGAAGCGTCCTTTCAGAAACAAAGAGCATGCCAAGTTGTTGCAATGGCACAAAGAAGACCGTAAGGAAGACGGGAAGTTGAGAGTACTCGCTAACGGGTCGCAGTGGAGAAAAATCGAGAGAAAGTGGTGGGACTTTGCAGATGACATAGGGAATGTATGGTTTGGTTTAAGTGCAGATGGCACTAATCCTTTTGGGGAACAGAGCAGCAATCATACCACCTGGCCCGTGACTCTATGTATCTATAACCTTCCTCCTTGGTTGTGCATGAAGCGGAAGTTCATTATGGTGCCAGTGTTCATCCAAGGCCTAAGCAACCCGGCA